>APFE030972690.1:233796-343639 GCA_000404065.3 Pinus taeda
CCCCCCCTGTTCGGGGGGTTTGAGGGGGCCGAGTAGCCCCCCTCTACGGGGTTCGGGGCAGCGCCCCGAGAAATTTTTTTTTTTTGGACCCTATATTAGGTTGGGCGAAACTACCTATGTTTTTTCGGTCCATGGTTTTGGACGCGATGGTTTTCGGTCCATGGTATTGGATGCTTCGGCATGTATAAATATGTATTGTAACATTGAAAGGAACATAATGAAAAATCAAGCTGGTAGTCTCGGTCTTGAGATCTAGTGGGAAATCTCTGTGTATATGTGTTTTATGTGTTATGCTCTCGCATTTTTATTTTTCCTGTGATTTAGAATTCGTATGCAGGTAATTTCTGTAGGAGGTTAAAACCTACATTAACCAACACATAAAACAAAAGTCTTTTGTAGTTGGGGACAAGGTTCTCCTATATGACAAGAAGTTTCTAAAACATTCTGGAAACCTACAAATGCATTGGTTAGGACATTCATTGTTGTGGAAGTGGGAGAGTCTAGAGCTGTCAAACTCGTGCAACTGGACGGAATCCTATTCCCTGGCTAGATGAATGGCGCACACTTGAAGCCCTTTCATGGCCCAACAGTCGCTTCAGTTACTTCAATTGCGTTTGTTATTTCAGTTACATTAGTCATGTTAAGCGCGTAAGTTATGTCAGTCGCGAATAAAATTACTTAAGCCATGTTTGTTAGTCAGTTCAGTGCATCCCTCTGCAACTGATTGTGGTCAGGGAATCGCACGTGGCAATCATCTTATCTACCATAATTAGTAATAATTCCATGTCTTTTCGAATTTGGGTTAAATATATCCTGTAATATCCCTGACACATTCTAGTTATCAATTTTTTGGAATTTGCCATCATCTCATCATAATTAACCATCATGATCACTGCCTTTTTAGTTTTTTGAGTCATCCAGGTCAGGTCCAAGTTGCGGTCGCCGTTAATGCCATGATTTGAATAGAGTATAAGAAGTTGTCGTATTAATTAGTTAAACGGTCTAATAAAAAATGTTGTGTCAAGTCTTTCTATTTAGTTTGCATGGAAACATTAGGATCTTCATTGTCAAAGCTTAGGTGGTCGAATTGCTCAGTTTGGTTTCTGTGTCAAATTCCCCCAATCCTCGGCCCAAATTCAAACCCCCTGTGTCTGTTGTGTATAGTTGCCGAATTACAGCCATGACTAAGGTATCCAAAAATGTTATTCCCACCCCTCCATTTGACTCCAGAGTCACTGAGATTGAGAATCTCTACAACAAATATTAGAAGGCCACGCATGTAGATAATGACCTATCAGATTCTTTCCATTTCCTTGTGCTCGAGCATGAAGTTTTTACAAAGACTATAACCAGACTAGACTGCAACCACTCATCCAAAATAAAAAAGCATTTCAGAGGAATAAAGAGGTCCACATTGCTGAACTTGCGAAATTTACCAATCTTTGGCACTTCAGGGGCAGCAATGCAGTGTACTAAATTTCTTATCAGCTGACTACATGGGGGTTCTCTCTGGCTCGACAAAGAATACCCCATACACGCTAGTGACATTCAGCGATTGACGGGACTATCTGTTGCAAGGGCCGTAGTGTCGTCTGTGTTCTAGATTACTTCCAAATGTGGAACGAAGACAGGTGACAGCAGTTACTACAAGTATGCCACTCAGCGCGGTGGCAAGGGAGCCAATATTGAGCCAATTAATGTTGCCTCCATAAATTCACCTGGTACATAATCGCTAAAAAAATAATATGCCATTACACAAAGGGCGAGGGCACTCTAAACACCATTTCAGTGGTGGAAGCTTGTGAGAAAGGAGAACAGCTAAATTGGTGTAGTTATTTGTTGAATGAACTTTTTGAAGTCTGCGAAGATGTGTACAAAAGGACGACATACTTCATCTATGAATATCTTGTCGTCTCTCTAACTATGATGAATTGGTGCCCTCCAGAAGGTAGAGAGCTAGCACTTGTCTCTGAAGATCATCCCATGGCATTCCGGTACTCACCATGGAAAACTTTAGGGGACCCAAACAACAAAGAAATCAACGAGGCCTCCTTCGTTGGTTGGTATGATAAGATGCTCGATGTCACCAAGCTCGTCCCCAAAATTCCAAATTTACTTTTAGATGACTATTCACATGCCATATGGTTCAGTCTTTGCCACGACACCCATCCGCGACACAATATGATCTAGTAAACCAAGTGATTTGTAATAAAATAATTAAGCCAATTAGCTTAAATTATTCCCAAACAATTTTTACATCAGACTCTACTAAAAACACTAGGACTCACCTGATAATTCGATAATAAATTTCACCCTAGCTTTGGGGTTTAAGCTGGAGCGAAAAAACTCCTCTGATTAGCCATGTCGAAAAACATTGGTAATCAGCGAGGTCAAAAAACCTCGTAGGATGGAATTCGTCATCAAATTATAGGCTTACCTAGGTTATTACATAGACTCGAGGTTTTACTAAGATCATTTACAATATATAACTTGCAGAATGGAATGACCATGACACATGGATTGCTGATATGTGATCGATCCTTGTTGAAAAAGCAGACACTTTCGCTTCCCTAGAACTTTGACAATTTGAGTACAACATATGGCTCCATATGGGGACACGTTGCTTCCAAGAAGTAACGTGAGAACCCCAGAATCTTGCATCTAAGAAAACAAAAGTCCATCAAATAGATATCCATTCAACATCGAAATCATATGCATATATAGAAATATATTTCTCGGACAGAAAAAATCTCTTCTAATAAACTGAAATGTAAACGGCATAATGTAAATGCTGAAAGTAAAACTATCTAACTGACATGAATTAAAAGGGAATAGAGTTAGAGATATTATACAAAACGATGCCCTATGGCATCATATGTCATCAACATGGTGCATATTAGGCATCTGTCGACTCTCTCACAAGTCTGTGGGCTGCTTCTCGGATGTGCCATGCTGAATTCTGAAAATGATAGGACTGTGACTCATCCGAATATCAAGTTGCTCTCGGCCATCAGATGCATCAAACTTCTCCCTTTTTCTTTTCTTCCGCCTTTTACTTTTCTTCCCAGTGTGTTGTGATGTCAATAATGATACCACTGTAGATTCCCTGTCCTGATTATGAGAATGCCTGGATGAAGGATCTGACAAATCTTAAGTATGCCCAATCTTATTCTGTATGTACTCAGTCAGAGGTGACACATAAGCCTAACCATTCTTAGCTTCATTTTTAATTTTGGTACTTCCAATTGACCTATATTGAGTGCGGCAAGTAACCTCCTAGAAATGAAATGAGAACTGCTATGGCGGACCGAGAGGCTTGTGATCTATCATAGGCTCTCTGTTTCTTTCATTATTTGATCCATGTCGAAGTTCCTGTACCTTGTATCTTTTCCATTATTTGTAGTTTATTCTGAAGAGTGATCTTTTCAATTCTCATGGCACCCATCTAATATGAGTGTTCAAGCTTCATAGCAGCGATTTCTTTGACATGGCTTTCCTCCATGATTAACAACTTATTCTGGAGACACATTTGACTAGCTTCTATATTTTTTATTACTTTGCCATGATTTGGTTTTATGGCAATCAAATGATTCTGCATACTAGACTTCATAGCCTCCATCTTTCGAGCACACTTCTCCTCTATGGTAGCCATTTGATTAGAGTGATTAGTTTTCATGATCTTTACCTCCTCATCGTGCCTTTCCTCTATAGCTGACAACCTGTTCTGAAAACCAATTTTCATGTCTTTTATTACTTTATCATAATTTACTTGAATGGAACTCATTTCTTCTTTATGATTTGCTTCCATCATGATCAAATGGTTTTGCATGGTGGCCACTTTATCGAAGTGATTGACCTTCATGCTTTCTAGCTCCTCGTCACGTTTTTCTAATTTGGTGAACAAGGTTTTTGTATCCATGGAATGATCTGCCATCAATTTCTCTTGATTAAGTTCCATGGTTTTTATTATTTGAGTTAACTCAATGATAAGTTGCTTATCTTTTTCCTTTTCATTGTTGCTACCAACTTGACAACTCATCCCTGCCTTTCCACTATCGAGGATTCATCGTGCAATGACACAAGTGGATTCATTATGAAATTTCTCGCAAGGTTTGCAATACGACACAGTCTCTTGATGACCATTTTCAGCGTTCTGCCTTGTACCAGAGGCACAAGGTGGGCCCCTTTGATTTCCGTATTTATCTTCAAAGGCCTCAAAAATTGATTGTAAGGAGTCAAAAGTTTCATCAGGGAACTTCCAAAACCAATTCAATGCATCATCTTCTAACAAGAGAACAAAGAGTCACATCTTGAAATCCTCATGTTCATCATATGCATAACCGCCTAACTTTTCCATACGAAAAACGAACTTTGTAAGGTGCTCACTAGCAGTCACTGCATTATGACCTGTGAACGAAGGCAAATTATCAATGGCAATCCCCTGAAAGATCATGAAGAATGTCAATAAATCGACAAGAGGCGAACAAGTCACCCATGATGACTTGCTTAAGGGGAAAGGGAAGTTGAGGGCTGTCAGAGAGAGAGAGAGAGAGAGATCCTTGTTCAAGAAAATAAGAGATCCACAAGAAGCGAGCTTCTAACAGAAATTCATGTAAAAAATGAAAGAAGTGGAGTCACCACTTGAACATGAATCTAGCTCCAAGATCCAAAAGTTAAAAACCAAAAAGTTTGTCAAGGATCAAGTAAATGAATATCAAGTAGAGCTTCTTACCTGAGAAAAATGAATGAATAAGAGGAGTCGCCACCCAAACAGGAAACCAACCTAAAAATCCAAGTGCTAAGAATGTGAATGAACAACATGATAGGATTAGTGGAAGGAAAAATCATAAGGTTATGAGAAGATGAAGAATGATGGAAGATTAGAAGATTTGGAAGACTAATGAGAGTGTCGTCAACACCAAAGTCCAATCAAATGGTCCTCGACAACAACACCAAAAAACGTTGTGCCGCTTGACGGGCTAATGAATGGCAAAAAGGATTGTAAGATTATGAAGATTGTCATAAACCCCGACAATGAGCAAACTCATCCCCGCCGATGGTGCCAGAAAATGTGGTGTCACTTGACGGTCTAAATGAAATAATGAGAGATTGATATTGGGAATGTCGTTAACCTCGACAACTAGACAAACACGTACATGGCAACGACACCAAAAAATGTTGTCACCCCGATTGTACAGGCACCACAACAATGCTCGAGACGGGGGTTGTCACTATGATCTTCTAGCTATCTCCCAACAACAAGCTATGGGGGTAGTCCCTATGAAATGAGGTGAAGGAAGACAAGTTGGGAACCAACTTGTTTGGGAGACACAAATGAGTGGCCTAACCACTTGGTTGAAATTAAGCAAGATTATTGATTAGATTTAGGTTTTCTATTATGAGACCAATGCCTTAATGGAGTCACAAATTCTTGCTTTCTATAAATTGGAACCAAATGACCAGATGGGCACCCACTGCTTAAATGCTTAACTAACCTATATGATATGCAAGACCTAGGACCTATGTGAGATGCAGTGATCATGGTAAATTTTAATTAGACGCCTAGTCTAAATGTAATCTTTCCCCCAACTATTTTGAGAAGCAATTATCAAAGTAAGTTGTGAAATAGAAGCCAACGGGAAGCAGGCAGTGCCCTGATTAACAATACCTCACCCTGTGTTCCACTCACCCAGTGCCTCTGGCGCTGTAAAGATTGTGGCTCTGACCACTGCAAGGTCATTGTGTTAACTACTAGGAGACACTAAATCTCTCAAGCTAGTGTGAAAAGGGTTACCATATATCTCTATCAACCTAGCTTATGATAGGAGGCAAATTATTAATACAAGCTAGATCTAGGATGCTAAATGCAAGATAATGAGTAAGGTTATCTTGAATTATGATTGTTTCAGTTTCTTAAGTACTTAAGTTATGATTACTATTTATGCCAATAGTACTTAACAACAATGGAAAAATCGATCTTAATATAAGATGAGTGCTTAATGATACAAGTGAAAAATTCAACTATAGGTCAATCCACAAGATGCTTAAGCAAATCAACTTATCCGCCAATGATTATCAACACAAGGTATTATGCCAATTCAAACTTAGAAGCCCCAGATAACTCTTTCAACAAGATTAACTTCAAATTTTGAGTGCAAAGTTAGACAACCTTTAAGACCAAGATGAGATAAAGCCAATTTCAAATTTATGAGAGTCTATATAAACAATGATAATTCATAAATTCCAGACTTTGTTAGTGTTATGACAGCAATGAGGAAGCCACTTTAAATCATGAAATTTTGTTCGACCATTAAACATAAACAATTCCAATGACCAACAAATGTAAATTAACTTGTTTAGCCCACTTTATGAAGAAGTATTCAATGATATTCCAGATCTGATATATTTCTAACAGTAAATAGATCACAGATCAGCAAACTAATGAGGCCCAAAATAGTGCCCAAGATGTCAAAAAATAGTTAAATTTCACCAAAACTTGAAAATAATAATTTTTAGGGCTATTTAGAAGATGAGATTCAGAAATTTCAGATCTAATCTATTTATTATAGCAGTAAACAGATGACAAATCAGCAAACCCAACAATGCTCAAGACAATCCCCAATATATCCAAAAATAGTGAAATTTTGCTGGAAATTGAAAATTCAAAATCTTTGGTCCTTTTTAAGTGCTTGATTCAAAAAAATTTGCAGACTTGATTCAGCAATTCACGCAGAAAATTCCAGCAAGCAAAAATTTAGATCTAGGTCAAACCCAAAATGCCCAAGTGGCCAAAACTCATGAAAATTAAGATTTTACAATTTTAAGTGATTTTGACCGTTAAATATGTGATTTTAACGCTTAATTGTTGTTGATTTGACTACCGTAATAAAACTGAAGTAAAACAAGGGTTTAGAGGTCAAACCCTAGGCCCAAGGCCTTGTAGAACACTTGCCCAAGTGACCCAAAATTTTGGATGAAAATGCCACTTGAAAATTAGAATTTTTGAGCCTCAAAGCCTGCAAAATCACCAAGTATTTAGCTTTAAAAAAAATTGATAAGGGTTTAGGATAGATTAGGGTGAAAGAAGCCAAGAAAAGGCAAAACAAGGCCAAGGAAAGCCAATTTGTGGGGATAAAAGGGATGAAATGATAGATCAGGGGCTGAAATGGCAAGAGGCGGCCAAAAACTGAAACCAGTGTCTTAAACAAAAAAAATATCTTCCGGATCTGAATTTTGCCATCAAATCTTCAGTTAATGTCCCTACAAAATTGTCTAGAGACTAAATCTTACCCTCAAGGGTCTAGATCTAGCCCTTCTCTCACTTGATCCCTTGATCCAACCTGCAAAAATGAAAATAAAAACACCCAAACCCCAAATACATACAAAATAGATCTAAAACCCAACCAAGTTAGAAAAATAAGTTGCACTTAAAATTACAAAGTTATTTTACAAATTGTACATGGGTTTTAAAATAATTTTTGAGAAACTATTTTTTATATTATTTTTTCTTGAAAGAATGGCTAAAATGCTTCAGAAAAATTATTGCTCACTATAGTCCTGACGAAGATTTAATCCACCATATAAAAACTAGGAATCCAAGCAAGATGATCTTTGCTCACAGTCTGTGAACTTGGAGACCAAGGATTGAGTACATGCAAACACTATGTATTATCTCAAGAGTCAAAATATATAAAGTAAAGCACCATATAGGAAGCCCGTAGTCAATACATACCACAGATCAATGAACAAGAACACCTCATGTTGCACCCCAAAGTCTTTTATTAAAGTAAAAAAATAGTTCCCAGTGGGGCAATAATTTACAAAATGTTTCAGCAGCAATTCTAGTCGGAGATCAAGATGACTAGAGACTCCACTGACTCCCTAATTTATAGATGAATCCTCCAAATAGAAAAATAACGGCTAGTTTATTTGATCCTTGTCAAAATAATCTTGGTCGTTGATAAACACTTCAAGTTGTTTTAATCTTGGCCCTTGATTTTTTTTATTTTTGAGGAATTTTCGAATTTATCATTTAATTTCGTTTTAATTAACTGAAAATTAATTATTTTGAGTTAATTTCCTCAAAATTTTGATTTTGACTTAACCACCAAAGTCAAAAGGTCCAAATTTTCTTGAAATATACAATATTCCCTTGGTGGAAGACTTTTAAAAGTTGATTATTTTAAGAGCCACGATTTTTTCCATTTGAAGATTTTATTTTCCTAAGACACTTTAATTTGACTCTAGTTAATTAATTTAGCTTAGACCAAGTAATTTGTAATAAAATAATTAAGCCAATTAGCTTAAATTATTCTCAAACCACTTCTACAATAGACTCGACTAAAAACTCTAAGACTCACCTGATAATTCGACAATAAATTTCACTCTAGCTTTGGGGTTTAAGCTGGAGGGAAAAAAATTCTCTGATTAGCCATGTTAAAAAACACAATTAATCAGCGAAGTTAAAAAACCTCCTCGGATGGAATTCGTCATCAAATTATAGGCTTACCTGGGTGTTACATAGACTCAAGGTTTTACTAAGATCATTTACAATATATAACTTGCAAAATGGGATGACCATGGCACATGGATTGCTGATATGTGATCCCATCCTTGTTGAAAAAGCAGGCACTTCTGCTTCCCTGGAATTTTGGCAATTGGAGTGCAACATAGCCCATGGCCAATTTTTCCGCATCCACCGATATTAACACCTTAACAAGGGGCTCACCAATTTTCACAAGCTTTGCTGCCTTTTTCCAAAAAGTGTTGTCAAAAACTTTCTTTTTGGTGTCTTTTCCATTTGATCTGCGAGCCCACCGAGATGAATTCCAATCATCATTGGAAAACATTTTTTGCAAGTTTTGTTGTTGGAAAGTGAGAGATTGCAATGTGAGGAAGTGAGTAGCAAATTTTGTGATGGCAGGCCTAACAAGTTCCCTGCCCCCAGTGTTTTTCCTCGTTAGGCTCAATACCTATGAGTGGTTGTAGATGTATTTTTTGATACTCTTAGCATGCTCTACATTGTTCTTTACCCACTCCAATTTTCCTATGTCCTCAAGCATGAGGCCTATGCAATGTGCAACACGTGGGGTCCAAAATATGGTCCTATATTTGGCCTCTAGCATCTTTCCAACAAAAACATAGTTTGAGGCATTATCGATGATGACCTGCACAATATTTTGTTCCAACATCGTTGTAACAATCTCATCCAAAAGCTCAAATAATAGGGTAGCATATTTCACCCTATCATATGCATCAATCGATCTCAAAAACATGTTTCCTTAAGGGCAAGAGCCAGGGAAATTTACAATAATGTGTTTTTTTTCCATCAGTCCATCCATCTGACATTACTGGAACAACCTATTTTGGTCCATGACTCTTTAAATTCAGTAAAATATTCTCCAATAGATGCAATCTCTCTTTGCAAAAGAGTTCCTTTCAAGTCATGCATACTAGGGCCTTTAAAGCCCTTTCCTACAACAAAAGCAACATCCCACATAGCTTGGTAATAAGGTGAGTGAGAAACATTAAAGGGGATATCTGCATCATACCACCATCTGGCAATGTATTCAAAAGAAAAATATTTGCATTGTTTTTTCCAATGAGCATCCAAGGTGGGTTGACTTAGACTTGGTTGGGAGGCGGTGGCAATAGCAGTAGTAGAGGCAGAGGTGGAGGAAGGTGTGAAATAGCTTATAATGTTCATCCTTTTTTAACTTTTGGCATGGCCTTGAAGTTGAGAGTGACACCCAATAGGGGGAGGAACATAATGAAGGGGTCATTGAGATTGGTGGAAGGGATAGAGGAGTCTTCAAGGTCAAAATCAACATACCCACTTACTTCTCTCCTAGCCATGGCTTCTACAAGTTCGTTCTTCCTTGCAATTTCATCTTGTATAGACTTTTTCCTAGCCTTTGCCTCTTGATACTTCTTAAACTTTTCACTATATTCTTTCCTAATAGGACCTATCATCTTATCTGATGCATCACAACAGGTTTCCTGACCTCTTATACCAGCAAAGTGTTGTTTCAACCTATAAATACCCCCTCCTTCCATTTGGTGCTTGCAATATTTGCATAACATTTTTCCATCAACAACATCACAGTGAACCCATGCAATATGTTTGGCTTTTGGGGCCATAATGTTGAATTTCTTTAGCTACAACCTGTATTCATCATTGAATTAACCCACAAAATTTAAAGAGAATGGAAATATAAATTTTATGTCAAGTCGACTCCAAATCATAATTGAAATTTTGCCTCCAAGATCAAGTCAGCGAGCCCTAAAGACACATATTCAGGCTCATTCATCCACTATATATTGCCATTCGTCCTCCTACATTAGCATCAATTCGAACCACAAAAACATAAAAAAAAATTGTGCATCCATGCGAAGGAGAGAGGGAAGAAGCAAACCGAAAGTTGACCAAGTCTGCCCAGTGTTGACCAAGCATCTTTTTTGACTTCGCATATGTGGGCCACGGACCGAACTTTTCTAAGGTTTTTTGGGTAACAGACCAAAATTTTGTGGAAAGTGCAGGGGGATGAAATTTGGCCTATTTGACTTGAGTTGACCAATTGTTACAAGAAGCTGAAAATGTCTTTGTTTGACCAAGTTTGACCTACACTTTTTTACTAGTCAATTTAACTTTATTTGACTGGAAAAATTAGATTGTATCTCTTGTTGAACAAGACAATTTCTCTAAGAAAAGGGTTGTTGGGTTTTTCCCTAGTTAGGGTTTTCCCAAAGTAAAATTTTGCCTCTTGTGTTTGGTTGTCTCTTCATGATCGTACTATCATTATTGTTTTACCGTTGAGATTTTCTATGTATAATTGCTTAATGATGAATGTGACACAAGAAGATTAATTGAGAAATAATTAGAAGTAATTATCATATTATAAAGTCTTGAAAAATCAACAAATAATGGATGGTGAAATTTCAGATTTGGAAGGAAAGAGATCTGCAAATAAAATAGAAAAATGCAAAGCCTATGATCAACTATTATCCTTCTTCCTTGTTGTTTTTTAACTTGAAAGTTGAAACTTGAAAGAGGGGAAAAAAATTCAAAACAAGGACAATAATGAAATAAGGAAATTTTTAGGGAAAAATCATACCTAGAAGATTGGAAATGAAAACCAAATGATAAAGCCTCCTCCCAAAGATGCCAACTCCACTACAAAGCTCCTCCAAGATGATGAACCTCCAAACTTCTTGTTGTTTCTCCAAAACTCAATGTCATTGCAGCACTATCTAAGCTCTCAAATTCTCAAACACTAGAAATCAAATGTGTGAGGCAAATACGAGCTTGGACTTGCTTTTATAAGTTTAGAGGGGCATATTTGGGGTGAAAGCTGTCCATGGTTTGCAAAAAACCACCCCTAAAAGCCACACACAGGCCCCATATTTCCGTCCAATTGCGCGTCACCCAAATTGGTCAGTTTGTGACGGAATCGACCAGTCATGACCAGTTAGGTGCCAAATTGGCTGGTTTGGTAAAAAACGGCCAGTTTGGAACCAAACCAGTCCTAATTGGCCTATGAATCGGGTTTATGGGACTAGCTCAATCCCAAGATTAGCTAACCGACCAATTCGGCTGATTTCTAGTTTGAAATGACCGGTTTTTAAAATTATGGTTGTCATAACCAAATCAAGTTATCATCCCTGCATTTTTTGCAGATTTTACAGCCTATTACATAGTACAACAAGCTAATTTGAGTCATAACTCCTTAAACAGTGACCTAAATCAAAGAATAATTACATTTCTTATTTGGATTTACAGTGTCGACCAAAATCCATAGGTTTCAGGACATACTTTGAGTGATTTTGGCTACTAATATTTGTTGTTAAAGTTTTCAACTGATATAATGACACAGTTTACAACTAGATAGTGCATATCAGTGAATACCTCCACTCTAGGTGACTCCATTAAGGCACTAATATTAATGTGGATTTACTTGGGGTTAATGTAGAGACTCCTCCCTTGGCATTTAGGAGATGTTGGGCCTAAATAGTTGGGGCTTTGACCAAGGTGATAGTGGATCCCTATCCTGTGTGTTTATTCACAAATAGATGGTTACGTCAAGTCTTGCCTTTGGTAATCCTTCGCCATAAACTAATTAAGATGGAGCTATTATAATTCAATCATAGAAGGTGATTTTAACACAATCCACAAACTAAATGAAAATAAAGGAGAAATTGGAAGACCAGACAATTCAAGTAGAGACTTTGGTGCCTTCCTAGGGAACCAAAACTTTGCAGGTATTATCCCTAAAGAAATGAAAGTTGCTTAGAACAATCATAAATGTAGTAAATCATTTGTAGCCAAAAAGATTGGATAGTTTTTTATGGACTCCAACCACACTAATAACATTGAAAATAGAGGTTTTTACCCTCATAGAGACATAGCCTCTATTCATTCGTCAATTTTCATCCAACTCAATCTGTGTAGAAACATGTGGCTCACCCATCCACATATAAAGGATAGCATCCTGGGTTTCCAAAAGGAAGGGGAACCAAAAAAAGGAGTGTGTGTTATTAGATAAAAATGTACGTAACATAAAGTATAATTTTGGAACAACTAAACTTCCAAGCACATTTTTGAGTAAAAGAAGAGATATAGAAGGATCACTTAAAAATATTCCCAAAATAAAATGCAAAACAAAGACTTGCAACTTTACTCTTTAAAGTTGAAAGAAAATGAGTTACAAGTCCAAGTAGTTAAACAAAACAAAAATGATGTTTTAGAAATAAAATATGAGTAAATTAATTAAAGGAAAGAGACGAGATTACAAATTCCTTCCATAAAACAACTTTAAGGAACAAATATCATACTAAAAGTTCTTGCATTCGAAATGTTTATGGTGCTATACAAGAGGAACCCAAAAACATGAAGGAATCTTGAATCCTTACTTGCATCATCTTCACTAGGAATGAGAAGCAATAAAAAGAGTAATTCAAAAAATCTCTAGACAAGTTAACCCGAATAAAAATTTGGGGCCACAAAGAAAATTTTCCCTCGGAGGAATTCAAAAGGCAATCCTTGATCTACAATACATATCTCCCAACTTAGATAGATTTTTGGTTAATTTTTGAACTTCTTATGGAGCATAATTAAGATTGTTGTTTGGAAGATAGTGGAAGAGTCGTGAATGTCTAAACAAGTTCTAATTACTTAGCTCCACCATCATTGCTCTAATTGCGAAAGTTGAGGAGCCTACTTTCCCCATGTAATTCCACTTACAAATAATATCTGAAGTCATGGAAAACAAACTAAAAGAAACCTTGAGCATAACTATTTCTTAATAATAAGTGGGTTTTCATGGCAAAGGAAAATTCTAGACAAGAATATTACAACTCAAAAACCCATATACACACAAAAAAAAAACGCAGAAGGAATTTTATCAAGTTTGAGACGTCTAACCCCAGAATGGGTGTCCAAATGTGACAGGTGGAGGCCTCATGGTTGCCAATCCACCAGGTCCATCTCCAATGAGGGAAAGGGATGAGGAAAGACAATAGAAAAATCAAATAGACAAAGCAAAGGACAGGAATACTAATATTTTCAATTAAATGAACCATTATTTTCAAGATAATAATTCAACTAACTTTACTACTTTGGAGAAAAAAATCAAATGATAATAAATGGAAAGTTTTGAAAATGCAACAAGAAAATCCTAATTCAATTTTGTCCTTGAATTAAATTAGGAATAAAATTGTAATTCCACATCACAAGACAACTTGTACGAGTTAACTAAATTAATTCGACTTAGTTGACATAGTTAATTCGAAATGAGGGTCAAACTAGAGTCATGTAGAGTGTCTCTTACATTAAGAGCCCTGGTTGAGCTTATTTTGAGTTGTTATTAATTAATCTAGTTTAACTGAGTTAAAGTCAGTTAAAATAGTTCCAACTGATGGAGGGACTACTAAGAGGTCAGGCAGTGGGGTGTTGTTTCATGTGTTCAACCAGTTAACTAATGATTCACTCATAAATAACTCATGCATGTCAGATCTAAAAATTACCCAATTGAAATTGGAGTTTAGGGACAGTGTAATATCAGTTGTATTATCATCTGAATTGTACAGGTGGTGCATGCAATCAAAGGAAGGCCTATGAGGATTGCGCAATTCCAATTGAATAATTTCCCTAATTAATAGGGGTTAATTCCCAAGGAAATAGCGCAAGGAAATAGGGACTTGCGCAAGCCAAAATTTTATTAAGTATCGGCCTAGGCTTGTCTAGGAAGCAATGAGACGGATAGATATAGTGCAGAGGTTGCTCGAGCTTGAACAAAGCATTGTAATCTTCTCATATTTTCTGACTAATCCAATATACATATAGCAGGGTTTTTTAGTTGTGGCTTTCCCCAGGAAATCATTGTGTAATGTGTGAATTATTTCTCTTGTATGCTTCGTGATTTCGCGATCGTTTAATTGTTTTTGCTTATGGGTAGAGTAGATTCAAGTCTATTGTTTTAGTAAATTACAATTAGCAGTTTGAATCTACATGGTATCAAAGCATAAATCACACTAGAAGAGGAGAATACGAGTTTGTCTTTTGCAGGTGAAATCGAATTTGCAATATCATTCTTCAGAGTTAGCGAGTTGTCGTTTGACGAATTGAGACCCAAATATGCCCTTGAGGGTAGTTTGAACTATATTGCTTGGAAGTACAGGATTGAGGCAATGTTGGAAGACAACGGGCTGAAGGAATTTATAGACAAAGATATTCCTAAGCCTCCAGCAACTGATGCTCAAGATCTGGCAGAGTGGAGGAAATGTGGTGCAAAGGCGAGAAGGATCATACTAGGAGTTCGAGATCACATTGTCTCGAACCTCCACAGGGAGGAGACTCCATATGCAATGTGGAAGGCCTTGACAGACTTGTTTCAGAACAACAGTGACCACAGGAAGCTGGCACTGAAGGACAAGCTCAGGATAATCAAGATGGAGAAGGGTGATACAATACCAAAGTACTTGACCAAGTTCACCCAATGTCGGGATGAGCTTGGAAGTGTTGATGTTATAGTTGTTGAAGATGATCTAGTCAACCTAGCACTTTTAGGCCTTCCCAAGGGCTGGCACAACTACCAGGATTCAGTAAATGGGAGGGAGAAGCTACCAGAGTGGGAGCGTTTGTGGTCCGAGTTGGTGCAAGAAGAGATTCGGCGAAACACCAGAGATGGATCCTCTTCCAAGCATGATGATGAAAAGAACTGTGCCTTGGATGGAAAGGCAAAGAAAGTGAAAGGGAAGTCATCCCATTCCAAATCAGATTTTAGTCAGGCAGGCAAGAAGAAGGACTTGTCGAAGATTAAACTTTTTCACTGTCGTGCGCTGGGACACTATGCCACGAAGTGTCCGCACAAAAAGGCCGACAAGAAGCCCTGAGGAGGAGCAACAAGTGAAGCTCATGTTTCACAATTCGAGTTGGATTTCACCCTCATTGCTTGCATGGTGACATCGGTGATGGGTAGTGTGTGGTATCTGGATAATGGAGGCTCATTCCATATGACCGAAGGTGGACCTCCAAATGCACATTGAAATGGGAAATGATCGAAGGTATAGCACGAACGACATCGGTACTGTTACTTTTCAAAGGGAGTCTGGTTCTCCTCTCATATTAAAAGATGTCATGTATGTTCCGGATCTGAAGAAGAATTTGGTTTAAGTTGCTATGCTAGAGGACCGTACCTACAATGTCATATTTAGCAAAGCAAAGTCTTTCCTTCGTCACATAGCCTCAGGACAAGTGAAGTGGATCGGGGTTTGGGTGCAGAACCTCTACAAATTGGATGTATAAGACTGTGTTTCTTTGAGCACAAAAGCAAAAAAGGTGCAGAGCCGAGACATCTGCGAGTTGTGGCATGGAAGATTGGGTCACTTGCACCACGGAGCTTTGAAGATCATGCAACAGATTTCTACAGGACTTCCCAAGGGTACACTAGAGTAGAGAGATACATGCAAAGGGTGTACATTGAGGATGTACACCAAAGCCACCTTTCATGATAAGGGCAGTCGAGCATAAGCGATCCTTGAAAGAGTTCACTCAGATGTGTCTGGAGAATTCTCGAGAGCCTCCACGGCCAAGCACAGGTATTATGTAATATTTGTAGATGATTTCTCACATAAGTGTTGGACTTTCTTCATGCAGAAGAAGATCAGACGTTCTCTAAATTTTGTGAATTTAAAACACTTGTTAAGAAAGACACTCGCAGGAAAGTGAAGGCTCTCAAGAGCGATAACCGTGGAGAATGTGTCGAATGAATTCAAGAACTTTGTGCATTAGAAGGCATTCGACGAGAGTTAATAGCACCCCATAACCCACAATAGAATGGGGTGGCTGAAAGCAAGAACAAAGGTATTGTGGGAGTTGCACGAGCGATGCTACATGATCAGGGCCTACCGTTGTACTTGTGGGTTGAAGTATGCAACACAGCTGTATATGTACAGAACAAGAGTCCTCATCAGATTCTCGAGATGAGTACACCAGAAGAAGCTTTTTCAAGTAAGAAACCAGATGTGGCACACTTCAGGGTCTTTGGTTCATTAGTTTATTGTCATGTTACCAAGGATGCAAAGAAAAAGCTAGAACCAACAACTAAGTTGGGCATATTTGTGGGGTACACTGATACACGTCACAACTATCAGGTGTACCTGCCATCTCAAAGAATAACAGTGGTTCGTAGAGTTGTGAAGTTCGATGAAGAGAAGGCCATGAGTTGTTCCCTTTAGAGGGAGCTTCAGTTGCATGGATATGACGAGCTTTTAGCTCCAAAGGAAGAACCTCAAGATGATGTGGAGCAGCCACATGCAGAGGAGTAGAGTGTGGAAGCACCCACTCATGCAGAGACTTCTAGAGATGGAAAGAAGCACACCAGAGAGGCTGACATATTTATGCATCATGCTAGAGAGAATGTGGGAGCACCCACATCACAGCGCACGCAGAGGAGGTCACTAGATCGGTACACTGACTACATGGCTCTAATGAGCGAGAGTGTAGAGATTGAACCATCCTCATTCGAGGAAGTAAAGCAACAACCAGTATGGGTTGATGTCATGGTAGAGAAGCATGACTCCATTATCAGACAGTGTTTGGGAAGTGGTCCCAAGACCAGCAGACAAATTAGTGGTGAGTTCAAGATGGCTTTACAAGGTAAAGCAAGCAACAGATGGGAGTGTGGAGAAACACAAGGCCAGATTTGTGGCCAGAGGGTTCTCTCAGGTGGAGGGAATTGATTACGAGGAGACCTTTGCTCCAGTAGCAACGTACTCTTCAATTAGGTCTATTCTAGCAATTTCAGCGCAAATGGGATGGAAGATACATCAGATGGATGTGAAGACAACATTCCTCAAAAGAGTGATTGAGGAAGAGGTGTATATTAAGCAACTGTAAGGATTTGAGACCTTCAACAGAGAGTCACATGCGTGCAGACTCGAGCGAGCGCTATTTGGATTGAAACAAGCACCCCGTGCTTGGTACACTAGGATTGATAGCTATTTCCCCAAGTTGTGCTTAACCAAAAGTGAAGCAAATACAAACCTTTACCATATTGTGGTTGAAGGTAAATTGTTGATTATAGTATTATATGTCGATGATTTAATTCTAACAAGTGATGAGAAGCTGGTAAATTCTTGCAAAGAAGATCTTGCAAGAGAATTAGAGATGAAGGACCTGGGGCTCATGCATTATTTCCTTGGTATGGAAGTATGGCAAGGTAATGAGGAACTGTTTGTCTCTCAGAGCAAGTATGCCAATGAGATACGGAAAAAGTTCCACATGGAGAGCAACAAACCCATGGAGACACCTCTAACAGGGAATTGAAGGAAAGAAGATGATACTTCAGGTTAAGTAGTGGAGGCTACTATTTACAAGCAACTTGTGGGTTCACTTACGTATTTGGTGAACACATGACCAGACATATGTTTTGCAGTTAACCGACTTAATCAAGCAATGGTTAAGCCAACCAAACTCTATTGGAATGTAGGTAAACATGTGTTGATATACCTCAAAAGCACCACTCAGTTTGGTCTTTTGTACAAACATACAGAGGGAGTGAAGCTACAAGACTTCACAGATGCAGATTGGGCAAAGAGTCCATCCGACAGGAAGAGCACATCAGGGGGAATCTTCAGCATTGGGTCAACGATAGTTTCTTCGTACAACAGGAAGCAAAGATTAGTTGCACTTAGTTTAGCGGAAGCAGAGTACATGGCTACTAGTCAAGCAGCTTGTGAGGCTATCTAGATGTTGAAAAACGCAACAATAAAATCCTCATTTAATTTTGTCCTCGAATTAATTTAGGAATTAAATTGTAATTATAATTCTCATGGCAACTTGTAATAGTTAACTAAGTTAGTTTGACTTAGTTAGCTCAGTTAATTCAAGTCGAGAGTCTATCTAGAGTCATTTAGAGTGGCTCCTAAAGTTTAGAGTCCCATGTTGAGTTCTTTTGAGTTGTAGTTATTTAATTCAATTTAACTCGGTTCAATTAAATTAGTACCCGCTGATGGAGGAATTAGTGGGAGTTCTAGTAGTGAGGTGTAACCAGCACTGCTCAACCAGTAAACTAAAGATTCACTCATAAATAACTCCTGCATGTCAAATCATAGAAAGACCCAGTTGAGATTAGAGTTCAGGAACAATGTACTATCAATTGTAAAATCATCTAAATTAAACCGATGGTGCACACAATCAGAGAAAGGCCTATTGATGGATTGCGCAATTATGGATGAGGAATTTCCCAATTAAATATGGGTTAATTCCCTAGGAAACTACGCAAGTAAATAGGAGCTTGGCAGGTAGCAAATTTGGCTAAGTATTAGTTGGAGCTTGTTTGTGAAGCAACGAGATAGATTGTGATAGTGCAGAGTTTCGGGCTAAGTATTAGTTGGAGCTTGTTTGTGAAGCAATGAGATAGATTGTGATAGTGCAGAGTTCGCTCGGGCTTGAGCAAAGCATTGTATTTTGTAATATTCTCAAAATTCTGATTAATGCAATATACAGATAACAAGGGTTTTTAGTTGTGGCTTTCCTCATAAAATTATTGTGTTATGTGTGATAGAATTCTTCCTTTTTTTGCTTTGTGATTTCATCGATCAATTATTGTTTCCGCTGATGAGTAAATAGATTCAAGTTAATTGTTTTAGCATATTACAATCTGCAATTTGAATCTACAAGGAATTTCTACATGTTACTAAAACTGAAATCACTATAGAAGAGGAGAGTACGAGTTTGTCTTTGGCAAGAGAAATCGAATTTGTAGCATCATACTTCAGAGCCAGTGGGATGTCGTTCTACAGATTGAGGCTCGAGCATGCCCTTAAGGGCAGTTTGAACTATATTGCTTGGAAGGACAGGATGGAGGCAATGTTGGAAGACAACGGGCTTAAGGAATTCATAGATAATGATATTCCTAAGCCTCCAACCACTGATGCTCAAGATTTGGCATTGTGGAGAAAGTCTGTGGCAAAGGCGAGAAGGATTATCCTAGAAGGATTTTGAGATCATATTGTCTTGAACCTCCATAGTAAGGAAACTCCATTTGCAATGTGGAAGGCCTTAACGAACCTCTTTCAAAACAGCAGTGACAATAAGAAGTTGGAACTAAAGGACAAGCTCAGAAAGATCAAGATGGAGAAGGGTAATACAATACCAAAGTACTTGACCAAGTTCACCCAATTTCCAATGAGCTTGTAAGTGTTGGTGTTACAGTCGCTGAAGACGATCTAGTGAGCCTAGCACTTCTAGGACTTCCCAAGAGCTGGCACAACTACCAAGACTCAGTTAGTGGGAAGGAGAAGCTACCTGTGCGGGAGCGATTGTGGTCCGACTTGGTACAAGAAGAGATCTGACAGAACACCAAAGATGGATCCTCATCCAAGCATGATGATGAGGAGAATTGTGTCTTAGCTAGAAAGGCAAAGAAAGAGAAGGGGAAGTCATCCCATTCCAAATCAAATTCTAGTCAGGGAAGCAAGAAGGACATGTCAAAGATTAAATGCCTTCATTGTCACGAGTTGAGACATTATGCCATAGAGTGTCTGCACAAGAAGGTCGGTAAGAAGCCCTCAAGAGAAGCAGCAGTTGAAGCTCTTTCTTCACAATTCAAACTGGACTTCACCCTCATCGCTTGCATGGTGACATTAGTGATGGGTAGTGTGTGGTACCTGGATAGTGGAGCCTCATTCCATATGACCGGCAACAAAGAGTTCTTCGGTGACTTGGAGGAGAAGGACCTCCAAATGCACATCGAGATGGGAGATGATGGGAGGTATAACGTGACCGACATCAGTATTGTTACCTTTTAGAGGGATTCTAGTTCTCCCCTCACATTAAAAGATGTCATGTATGTTCCAAGTTTGAAGAAGAATATGGTTTCAATTCCCATGTTGGAGAACCGTGGCTACGATGTGATATTTAGTAAGGGAAAGGCTTTCCTTCGTCACATAGCCTCACTACAAGTGAAGTGGATCGGGGATCGGGTGAAAAACCTCTAAAAAATGGATGTAAAAGACTACACTGCTTTGAGTACAAAAGCAGAAAACGTGCAGAACCGAGACATCGGTGAGTTGTGGCATAGAAGATTGGGTCACTTGCACCTTTGAAGATCATGCAACAAATTTCTACACGACTTCCCAATGGTACACTAGATTAGAGAAACATATGCAAAGGGTGTACATTGGGGAAGTACACCAAAGCTTCCTTTCATGATAAAGACAGTCGAGCGCAAGCGATCTATGATCAAGTTCACTCAAATGTGTGTTGACAGTTCTCGACAGCATCCACGGCCAAGCACAGGTATTATGTAATATTTGTTGATGATTTTTCTCATAAGTGCTCGATTTTATTCATACAGAAGAAAAATCGTACGTTCGCTAAATTTTGTGAATTTAAAGCACTTATTGAGAAAGATACTAGCAAGAAAGTTAAATCTCTTAGAAGCGATAATGGTGGAGAATATGTGTCGATGAATGAAAGAACTTTTGTGCATCAAAAGGCATTCGACGGAAGTTAATAGCACCTCATAACCCACAACAGAATGGGGTGGCTGAAAAGAAGAATAAAAGTATTGTGGGAGCGGCACGCGGGATGTTACATGATCAGGGGCTACCATTGCACTTGTAGGTTGAAGCATGCAACATAGTTGTTTAGCTGCATAATAGAAGCCCTCATCGAATTCTCGGGATGAGTACACCAGAAGAAGCATTTTCAAGTAAGAAACCAAAAGAGGCACACTTCAGGATCTTTGGTTCATCAGTCTATTGTCATGTTACCAAAGATGCACGGAAAAAGCAAAAGCCAACAGCTGAGTTGGGCATATTTGTGAGGTACACTGATACACCTCACGACTATCGGTGTACCTACCATCCAGCGGGATGACAAGTGGTTCGTAGAGATGTGAAGTTCGATGAAGAGAAGGCCATGAGATGTTCCCTTGAGAGGGAGCTTCAGTTACATGCAAATGAGGAGCTTTTAGCTCCAAAGGAGGAACCTCAAGGTGATGTGGAGAAGCCACATGCAGAGGAGCAGAGAGTGGAAGCACCCACTCATGCAGAGACTTCCAAAGATGGAAAGAAGCGCACCAGAGAGGCTGACAAATTGATGCATGATGCTAGAGAGAATGTGGGAGCACCCACATCACAGCGCAAGGAGAGGAGGTCACTAGATCGGTACACTAACTACATGGCTCTGATGAGCAACGGTGTAGAGATTGAGCTATCCTCATTCAAGAATGCAGTGCAGCAACCAGTATGGCTTTACAAGGTAAAGCAAGCAGTAGATGGGAGTGTGGAGAAACACAAGGCCAAATTTGTGGCCAGAGGGTTTTCTCAAGTGGAGGGAATTGATTACGATAAGACCTTTGCTCCAGTAGCAAGGTACTCTTCAATCAGATCTATTCTAGCACTGTTAGCGCTGGAAGATACATCAGATAGATGTGAAGTCAACATTCCTCAACGGTATGATTGAGGAAGAGGTGTATATTAAGTAGCTGGAAGGATTTGAGATCTTCAACAGAGTCGCATGTGTGCGGACTCAAGGGAGCATTGTATGGACTAAAACAAGCACCCTGTGCTCGGTACACCAGAATTGATAGCTATTTCACCAGGTTGGGCCTCACCAAAAGTGAAACAGATGCGAACCTTTACCATATTGTGGTTGAAGGTAAATTGTTGATTATAGTATTATATGTCGATGATTTTATTCTAACAGATGATGAGACGCTGATAAAATCTTGCAAAGAGTATCTTGCAAGAGAATTCGAGATGAAGGACCTGGGGCTCATGCATTACTTTCTTGGTATGGAAGTATGGGAAGGAGATGAGGAATTGTTTGTCTCTCAGGGCAAGTATGCCATTGAGATACTGAAGAAGTTTCACATGGAGAGCAACAAACCCATGGAAACTCCTCTAGTTCATAACTGAAGGAAGGAGTATGCTACTTCAGGTGAAGTAGTGGAGGCTACTATTTATAGACAACTTGTGTGTTCACTTATGATTTGGTGAACACACGACCAGACATATGTTTTGCAGTTAACCAACTTATTCAAGCCATGGTTAAGCCAACAAAACTTTATTGAAACGCAGCTAAACATGTGTTAAGATACCTCAAAGGCACCACTCAGTTTGGTCTTTGGTACAAACAAACAAATGGAATGAAGCTTCAAGGCTTCACAGATTCAGATTGGTTAGGGAGTCCATCCGACAGAAATAGCACATCAGCGGGAACCTTTAGTATTGGGTCAGCAGCAGTTTCTTGGTACAGTAGAAAGCAAAGATCAGTTGCACTCAGTTCAGCATAAGCATAGTACATGGTTGCTAGTCAAGCAACTTGTGAGGCTATCTGGAAGAGGAAGATCCTTGTTGGGTTATTTGGTCAGCGGATGGATCCTACAACGATTTATTGTGAGAATCAAAATCCAGATTTTCATGATCAGCGAAAGCATATCGACATCTGGTATCACCATCTACGAAATTGTGTGCAGAAGAGAATCATGTTGTTGGGATACATTCCTACAAAGGAACAGGATTCAAATATTTTGACAAAGGCATTTTCAAGATGCAAATTCATGTTTCACATAAGCAGGATCAGAGTAGACGATAATCCTTTTCTTGTTGAGAGGGAGTGTTGAAAAATGCAACAAGAAATTCCTAATTTAATTTTATCCTTGAACTAAATTAGGAATTAAATTGTAATTATAATTCTCATAGCAATTTGTAATAGTTAACGAAGTTTATTTGACTTAGTTAGCTCAGTTAATTCGAGTTGGGAGTCTATCTAGAGACATGTAGAGTGGTTCCTAAATTTTAGGGGCCCAGGTTGAGTTCATTTGAGTTGTAATTATTTAATTCAATTTAACTAAGTTAAATTCAGTTAAACTAGTTCCAACTGATGGAGGAATTTGTTGGAGATCTAGTAGTGGGGTGTAACTTGCACTACTCAACCAGTAAACTGAAGATTCACTCTTAAATAACTCATGCATGTCAAATCAAAGAAAGACTCAGTTGAGATTAGAGTTCATAGACAGTGTACTATTAGTTGTAAAATCATCTAAATTAAACCGATGGTGCATGCAATCAAAGGAAGGCCTATTGATTGATTGCGGAATTATGGATGAGGAATTTCCCAATTAAATATGGGATAATTCCCTAAGAATCTGCGTAAGTAAATAGGAGCTTGGTAGACAACAAATTTGGCTAAGTATTGGTTGGACCCTGTTTGTGAAGCAGTGAAATAGATTGTGATAGTGCAGAGTTTGCTCGGGCTTAAAGAAAGCATTGTAATCTTCTCAATTTTTCTGATTAATGCAATATACAAATAGCAGGGGGGGTTTTAGTTGTGGCTTTCCTACAAAATTATTGTGTTATGTGTGATAGAATGCTTCATTTTTCTGCTTCGTGATTTCATCGATCAATTATTATTTTCGTTGATGAGTAAATTCAAGTCAATTGTTTTAGAATATTACAATTGCATTTTGAATCTACAAGGGATTTCTACACTGGAGGAGGAAGATCCTTGTTGAGTTATTTGGTCAGCAGATGGATCCTACAGTGATTTACTATGACAACCAAAGTCATATCAAACTCTCTGAGAATATAGTTTTTCATGATCAGTCCAAGCATATCGACATCTGGTATCACCGTCTCAGAGATTGTGTACAGAGGAGAATCATGTTGCTAGAATACATTCTTACAAAGGAACATGATGCATACATCTTGACTAAGGCACTATAAAGAGGCAAATGCATGTTCTGTAGAGGCAGGATCGGGGTAGCAGATAATCCCTTTCTTGTTGAGAGAGAGTGTTGAAAATGCAACAAAAAAATCCTAATTTAATTTTGTCCTTGAATTAAAATAAGAATAAAATTGTAATTCCACATCACAAGACAACTTGTACGAGTTAACTAAGTTAATTTGACTTAGTTGGCTCAGTTAATTCAAATTGAAGGTATAACTAGAGTCATGTAGAGTGTCTCCTACATTATAGGAGCCCTCATTGAATTTATTTTGAGTTGAAATTAATTAATTCAGTTTAACTTAGTTAATGTCAGTTACACTAGTTCCAACTGATGGAGGAACTAATAGAAGGTCAGACAATGGGGTGTTGCTTCATGTGTTCAACTAGTTAACTGACGATTCACTCATAAATAACTCATGCATGTCAGATTTGAGAGTAACCCAATTGAGATTGGAGTTCAGGGAGAGTGTACTATCAATTGTATAATCATCCAAATTATACAGGTGGTGCATGCAGTCAAAGAAAGGCCTATGAGGATTGTGCAATTCCAACTGAGGAATTTACCTAATTAATAGGGGCTAATTCCCAAGGAAACAACGCAAGGAAATAGGACAAAATTTGGTTAAGTATTGGCTTGGGCTTGTCTAGGAAGCAAAAAGAGAGATAGAGATAGTGCAGAGGTTGCTCGAGCTTGAGCAAAGCATTGTAATCTTCTCATATTTTCTGACTAATGCAATATATTGATAGCAGGGGTTTTTAGCTGTAGCTTTCCCCGGGAAATCATTGTGTAATGTGTTGATTGAATTCTTTCTTTTGTTTGTTTCGTGATTTCGGGATCGTTTAATTGTTTTTACTTATGAGTAGAGTAGATTCAAGTCTATTGTTTTAGTAAATTACAATTAGCAGTTTGAATCTACAAGGAATTTCTACATGGTATAAGAGCAGAAATCACATTAGAAGAGGAGAATACGAGTTTGTCTTTTGCGGGTCAAATCAAATTTGCAATATCATTCTTCAGAGTCAGCAAGACGTCGTTCTATGAATTGAGACTCGAATATACCCTTGAAGGTAGTTCAAACTATATTGCTTGGAGGGACAGGATGGAGGCAATGTTGGAAGACAACGGACTGAAGGAATTCATAAACAAAGATATTCCTAAGCCTCCAGCAACTGATGCTTAAGATCTGGCAGAGCGGAGGAAAAGTGTTGCAAAGGCGAGAAAGATCATACTAGAAGGAGTTCGAGATCATATTGTCTCGAACCTCCACGGGAAGGAGACTCCATACGCAATGTGGAAGGTCTTGACAAACCTACTTCAGAACAGCAGTGACCACAGGAAGCTGGCATTGAAGGACAAACTCAGGAAAATCAAGATGAAGAAGGGCGACACAATATCAAAGTACTTGAACAAGTTCACCCAATGTCGAGATGAGCTTGGAAGTGTTGATGTTACAGTTGTTGAAGATGATCTAGTCAACCTAGCACTTCTAGGCCTTCCCATGAGTTGGTACAGCTACCAAGATTCAGTAAATGGGAGGACGAAGTTACCAGAGTGGGAGTGTTTGTGGTCCAACTTGGTGCATGAAGAGATTCAACAAAACACTAGAGACGGATCCTCATCCAAGCATGATGATTAGGAGAATTGTGCCTTGGCTAGAAGGCAAAGAAAGGAAAAGGGACGTCATCCCATTCCAAATCAGATTCTAGTCAGGCAAGCAAGAAGAAAGACTTGTCGAAGAATAAATGTTTTCACTATCATGAGTTGGGACATTATGCCACAGAGTGTCCGCACAAGAAGGCCGGCAAGAAGCCCTCAGGAGGAGCGGTAGGTGAAGCTCTTGTTTCACAATTCGAGTTGGATTTCACCCTCATTACTTGCATGGTGACATCAGTGGTGGGTAGTGTGTGGTATCTGGATAGTGGAGCCTCATTCCATATGACCGAAAACAAAGAATTCTTCAATGACTTGGAGGAGAAGGACCTCTAGATGCACATCGAAATGGGAGATGATGACAGTTATAGCTCGACTGACATCGGTACTATTACTTTTCAGAGGGATTTTGGTTCTCCTCTCACATTAAAAGATGTCATGTATGTTCCGAGTCTAAAGAAGAATTTGATTTAAGTTGCTATGTTGGAGGACCGTGGCTACGATGTGATATTTAGCAAAGGAAAAACTTTCCTTCGTCACATTGCCTCAAAACAAGTGAAGTGGATCGGGGTTCGAGTGAAGAACCTCTACAAATTGGATGTAGAAGATTTTGTTGCTTTGAGCACAAAAGCAGAAAAGGTTCAGAGCCGAGACATTGGTGAGTTGTGGCATAGAAGATTGGATCACTTGCACCACGAAGCTTTGAAGATCATGTAGCAGATTTCTACAAGACTTCCCAAGGGTACACTAGAGCAGAGAGATACATGCAAAGGGTGTACATTGGGGAAGTACACCAAAGCCACCTTTCATGATAAGGATAGTCGAGCACAAGCGATCCTTGAAAGAGTTCACTCAGATGTGTGTGGACCATTCTTGACAACCTCCACAACCAAGCACAGGTATTATGTAATATTTGTAGATTATTTCTCACACAAGTGTTAGAGTTTCTTCATGCAGAAGAAAGATCAAATTTTGTGAATTTAAAGCACTTGTTGAGAAAGACACTGGCAGGAAAGTGAAGGCTCTCAAGAGCGATCATGGTGGAGAATATGTGTCGAATGAATTCAAGAACTTATGTGCATCAGAAGGCAATGAACTAGAGTAATAGCACCTCATAACCCACATCATAAAGGGGTGGCTGAAAGAAAGAACATAAGTATTCTGGGAGTTGCACAGGTGATGTTACATGATCAAGACCTACCGTTGCACTTGTGGGTTGAAGCATGCAACATTGTTGAATATGTGCAGGACAAGAGTCCTCATCAGATTCTCGAGATGAGTACACCAGAAGAAGGTTTTTCAAATAGGAAACTAGATGTGGCACACTTCAGGATCTTTGGTTCATCAGTTTACTGTCATGTTACCAAGGATGTAAGGAAAAAGCTAGAGACAACAACTGAGTTGGGCATATTTGTGGGGTACATTGGTACACCTCACAACTATCGAGTGTATCTGCCATCTCACAGAATGACAGTGGTTCGTAGAGATGGGAAGTTCGATGAAGAGAAGGCCATGATATGTTCCCTTCAGAGGGAGCTTTAGTTGCATGGAGATGAGGAGCTTTTAGCTCCAAAAGAAGAAACTGAGGATGATGTAGAGCAGCCACGTGCAAAGGAGAAAAAAGTGGAAGTACCCACTCATGTACAGACTTCCAAAGATGCAAGGAAGCACACCAAAGAGGCTGACAGATTGATGCATGATGCTAGAGAGAATGTGGGAGCACCCACATCACAGCGCAGGTAGAGGAGGTCACCAGATCGGTACACTGACTACATGGCTCTGATGAGCGAGAGTGTAGAGATTAAGCCATCCTCATTTGAGGAAGCAGTGCAGCAACTTGTATGGGTTGATGCCATGGTAGAGGAATATGACTCCATTATCAAAATAGCGTTTGGGAAGTGGTCCCAAGACCAGCAGACAAGTCAGTGGTGAGTTCCATATAACTTTACAAGGTAAAGCAAAGAGCAGATGGGAGTGTGGAGAAACACAAGGCCAAATTGTGGCTAGAGGGTTCTCTCAAGTGGAGGGAATTGATTATGAGGTGGTACTTTTCAATCAAATCTATTCTAGCACTTTCAACGCAGATAGGATGGAAGATACATCAAATGGATGTGAAGACAACATTCCTCAACAAAGTGATTGAGGAAGAGGTGTACATTGAGCAACTGGAAGGATTTGAGACCTTCAATGAAGAGTCGCATGTGTGCAGACTCAAGCGAGCGTTATATGGATTGAAACAAGCACCCCATGCTTGGTACACCAGGATTGATAGCTATTTCACCAAGTTGGGCTTCATCAAAAGTGAAGAAGATGCAAACCTTTGTGGTTGAAAGTAAATTGTTCATTATATTATTATATGTCAACGATTTAATTCTAATAGGTGATTAGAAGCTGGTAAAATCTTGCAAAGAGGATCTTGCAAGAGAATTCAAGATGAAGGACCTACGGCTCATGCATTATTTCCTTTGTATGGAAGTATGGCAAGGAGATGAGGAATTGCTTGTCTCTCAGGGCAAGTATGCCAACGAGATACTGAAAAAGTTCCACATGGAGAGCAAAAATCTCATGGAGACTTCTCTAGCAGGGAATTGGAGGAAGGAAGATGCTACTTCAGGTGAAGTAGTGGAAGCTACTATTTACAGACAACTTGTGGGTTCGCTTATGTCTTTGGTAAACACACGACCAAACATATGTTTTGCAGTTAACCAGCTTAGTCAAACAATGGTTAAGCCAACCAAACTCTATTGGAAGGCAGCTAAACATGTTTTGAGATATGTTAAAATTGGCAACTAGGACCAAACTCCATGTGGATCACCTTATGTATGTCTTCTGATATTTTTCCTAGATTCCTCTCATCGAGAGGTGTAGGATTGATCTAAAGATCATCCATTTCTAACAAGTATTTATGGAGATATGAATTTATTTTGATTATCGACAAATGTCAAGGTTAGCCAACAAACTTATGTAGGCTCAGAAACCCAACAGTCACGTCTATTCATACTCAATGTTTGCATATAAATACAAGGAGCCTTCTCCTCATTTGCGCAATTCATTCACTCATCTTCTCTCTCTCTCTCTCTCTCCTACGCATAAAAGGAGCCTCTCTCTTTCTCACACGTGTAGCTGAAAGGAAGATGCCCTAGGGCAAGGAAGACACAGAAAGAAAGATGCTAGGGCAGCAGGTCATCTCTTTGACCAGCGTTGACCATTCAGAAGTGTGGATTGGGTGTGGTTGCCTCTCCTAGGCAGGCCACAATTTTTGGCATGAAAACCAAAGTGATGTGACGTCTGGTTTGACCAGTGTTGACTGCCCTAGTTTAGGGCTACAGTTGACTTCAAAAATCTGCAAATTGACTGTTATTTTGGGGCTATTCAAGGGTTGTTTCTTCAGGTTGTTCGAGGACAAATTGACCAAGCATTTTAGAGGTCAATTTCAGCTAGTTTGACCAAGTTTGACTTTGCTTATCTAGGGTTTGTTGTTGCTGATATAAAATTACAGAATTCAGATTTTGCACTATTTCTCTCTGCTGAACTATCGAAGATAAAAGAAGATTCGATCAAAGGGTTTCCCCGCATTGGGGTTTGTCCATGGCTAGCCGCCACATCTTGTGTCTCTTGTCTTGGCTTGTTTTCTATTGATCATTTAATGTTCTATCTGCACTTTACTTAATGTATATGTGATTGCTAATCTGTGGCTAATAAGAAGAAAAATAAGTAAACTGCTCTAAGCATAGAACATACCATAATTTAACATGGTATCAAAGCTAAGGTGAAGACAAAGCCCAAGCAAGAGCAAGATCAATCACCGAAGAGAAGGTTGGCAAGGCTATCTTAAAGAAATCATGGGGTCCTCAACACACTTCCTTGCTGAAGACAAACTCCGTGAGAAGTCTAACTATCACGGATGGAAGATGTCTCTCGATCTAACATTAGAAGAACAATAAGTGTTGGATCATGTGAGAGGTGGAATTGTTGAGCCTCCATCAACTGCATCTGCTGCTGTTAGGAACAAATGGACCAAGGGAGAAGTCAAAGCAAGGAAGATCATCCGGGACTCTACCGACAAGCGCTTGGTGGCCTATGTTTCCGAGCTAAACACCTCCAAGGAAATCTACGATAGACTGGTGAGTTTATTTAAAGTTAATGATGCAAATCAGGTCTTGTTTCTTAGAAATAAACTAAAGGAAATTAAGAAAGGCAAAGATGAGAGTATGCAAGCATATTTCTTAAGGATCACCAAGATCAAGAATGATCTCCTATCCATTGGGGAAGTAATTCCTGACAGGGAAATGACACAACTCTTGGAGGACTGCCATCTGAATGGTATATATTCAGGACTACTCTTCTCAATAATAACGTAATTCCTAGATTTGAGGAATTAATGGCCAGATGCATTCAAGAATAGACAAGGATGGAAGAGCAAGAAATGCCCATACTTGAAGGTCATCCCTCTGCCTTTTCTTCTCATACTAAAAGAAGAAACAATTCCAGGGCTAAATTCAAAGGAAAGGCTGGACCAAAGGGTGGAAGAAAAGGACGATGTTACAATTGCAATAAAACAGGTCACTATGCAAGGGAGTGCCCCAATAAAAGGGACTCACACCGGGACGATGATCAAAATCCCTCTCAAGACAATCAAAGGAATGGCAGGTCAAATGGAAGAGGTAAAAGAAGTGTCGGAAATCAAGGAAGAGGACAACCATTCAAGAAGGCAAGAAATTCCAAGTATGAATCTAACACTATTAACAATAAACAAGATGAATATTATCCACCAACGGCTCTCTCTACTGCTGCTCCCCCGAACTCGCTGGGAAATCGGCTTATTGATAGTGGTGCCTCAAGGCACTTCACTGGTTACAAAGAAGCTCTCTATAATATGATAGAGAAGGAAACCAACCTGGAAATTGTTCTTGGAGATAATTCAAAATATCTCGTAAAAGGCGTAGGAAATGTCACTCTTCAATTGAATCAAGGTAATAGCATCCACTTACAAGATGTATTATATGTATCCGATCTCAAAAAAAACCTGATGTCCATTTTGGCAATGGAAGACAAAGGCTACAAGGTGGCCTTCAGCAATGGCAAGGTACGTGTATGGAAAAAGAACTTTAAAGATGCTTTTACTCTTGGGTTTCAAGTTGATTCATTATATCAGGTCGGAGGAAGTCCGCTAGGTGTCATGTCTTGTGACACATCTCTTCAGTCCGAACTATGGCATCGGAGGTTTGCTCACCTTCATTATAAAGCTCTACCCAATGTAAGAAAATTGGTGACCGGGATGCCCGAGTTCAGATTAGAGCAAGAAGGTGTATGTCTAGTATGTGCCGAAGGAAATCTCAAAAGGGGACCATTCCCCTCAAGCCAAAGCAAGACCTCCGATATATTGCAGTTGGTTCACTCAGACATATCTGGTATGATGCCTGTGAACTCCTTGGGAGGATATTTATATTACCTCACTTTTACAGATGTTTATTCTCGCAAGACTTGGATATACTTCTTGAAAAAGAAGGATGAAGTGTTCTCCTGATTTTGACACTTCAAAGCCTTAATCGAGAATCAAACCAAAAAGAAGATCAAGACTTTAAGGACTGATAATGGGATTGAATATGAATCCAATCAGTTTCATTACTTTTTCAAAAAGGCTAACATTAAGAGGGAGACTGTTATACCATATACTCCTCAGCAGAATGGTGTGGTGGAAAGGAAGAATCATACAATTGTGGAAGTTGTCCGTGCTATGTTCCATGATCAAAGACTTCCGAAGTTTCTATGGGCCGAAGCTGCAAATACTGCTGTATATGTACAAAACCGATGCCCTCATCAAGCATTGGGTTCTAAGACTCTCAAAGAAATGTTCATCGGTAAGAAACCTAACGTATCTCGTTTTAGACTTTTTGGAAGCCTTGTATATTTTCATGTGCCTAAAGAGAAAAGGAATAAATTGGGTGCATCTGGAAAGAAAGGAACCTTCGTGAGCTATAGCGAAAATACTAAGGGCTATAGAATCTATGTATCTGGTCAAAGGGAAGTCGAGATTAGTCATGATGTCACTTTTGACGAAGATATGGCTCTTAGCAAAGTAGACAATCTTCCTACTTTAAGGGGATCTAAAGAAGCTGACACCAGGGAATCGAAGGAAAAGGAAGATGAGACGATGCCCGACGTAGAAGAACCTATGGATCCTATCGATCCTCCTCCGCAAGAGCCTTCCTTTTCTAGGAAGAGGCCTTCATGGCTTAGGGGGACACTTGATGATGCTGAAGGACACATTGCACCTAGAGGAACCTTCCGTGAAAGTAAGAAGCCGAACAAGTATCAGGGATACCTGACCATCATGAGCACAATCATCCAAAATGAGCCTTCGTCATTCACAGATGTTGTCAAGCATTAAGTATGGAAGGATGCTATGACCGAGGAATATGAGTCCATTATGAAAAACGATGTTTGGGATGTGGTCCCCAGACCCCAGGACAAAGCAGTGGTCACTTCAAAATGGCCTTACAAGATAAAGCATGCAGTTGATGGAAGTGCGGAAAAGTAGAAGGCTCGTTTTGTCGTTCGTGGCTTCTCCCAAAAGGAAGGTATAGACTATGACGAGATATTTGCACCTGTTGCCCGATATACCACCATTCACTCGATCATAGCCCTTATTGCTTCGCAAGGATAGAATCTACATCAGATGGATGTCAACACTGCGTTCTTGCATGGTTCGATCAAAGAGGAGGTCTATGTGGAGAAACACGAAGGATTTCAGATTTATGATCGAGAATCTCATGTGTGCAAGTTGAAGAAGGCCCTCCATGGGCTAAAGCAAGCACCCCGAGCATGGTATGAGAAGATCGATAGCTACTTGATAAAGTTGGGATTCACTAGGAGTGAAGTCGACCCTAACCTTTACTTTAAGGTTATAGATGACAAGCCTCTCATGCTAGTGCTATATGTTGACAACCTCTTTCTAACAGGTGCAAACCCTCTCACTCACAAATGTAAGAGGGAATTGGCTTCTGAGTTCAAGATGAAAGACCTAGGACTTATGCACTATTTCCTAGGACTGGAAGTCTGGCAGAGACCAAAGGGAGATTTTCCTATCTCAAGGAAAATATGTGGTGAAGATATTGGAGAGATTTGGCATGGTGGACTGCAAACCCATAACTACCCCGATGGAGCTTGACTTCAAGAAGTTAAGCAGTAGTGTTGCCGGACCTATTTTACGAAATGCTACCGAGTATCATCAAATTGTCGGAGCAATAATGTTCTTCGTGAACTCCCGTCCAGATATATGCTTTGCAATCAACACATTGAATCAACATATGGTTGAGCCTCACCACTCACATTGGATTGGTGCCAAGAATCTGTTGAGATATCTTCATGGCACAATCACTCATGTGTTGAGATACACTATCGGGGATGAGAGACTACTTGGGTATATTGATGCTGATTGGGCAAGCAGTGTGGTGGACCGAAAGAGAACTTTCGGGTGTTGTTTCTCTTTGGGATCTGCCTCGATATCCTGGATGAGCAAGAAGCAGAAGTCGGTGGCTTTGAGCACCGTCGCGGCAGAGTACATTGCTGCTAGCATGGCCTCCTGTGAGGCAGTCTAGTTGCAAAAGCTCTTCAATGAGCTGTTTGGATTTACATTGGATACCACCGTGATCCTGTGTGACAACCAAAGCGGGATTCGTTTATCAGAGAATCTCGTATTTCATGATCGCTCCAAGCATATTGATATTAGGTAGCACTATATTCGAGATATGGTGCAGCGAGGAGCAATAAGGCTCCAACATATTGATACAGATGAACAGGTCGCCGACATTTTGACAAAGCCCCTAAGAAAGGTCAAATTCCTGAATTTCCGAGAACGACTTGGTGTCATTCAGAGGCCCTCTTATGAGGGTCGAGTATGATGTATTGAGCTCTGGGAGCTCCAGGGGGGCGCGGGGTACTTCTTCGAGCGACATGTGACCACAAGGCGACTCACCATCCCCTAGTGGTGCACTATGTACAGGGTAAAGGTTCAACCTTCCCCTGTGACACCCTGTGGTGACTGTGGAATAGGATGATTAATTCTCCTGTGGGCCAGGATGATTCGTTCTCTGTGGCGACTGTGGAACAGGATGATTAGTTCTCCTGTAGGCCAGGATGATTTGTTCTCTGTGGCATCCACTGGACAAGATGATTCGTTATCCTGTGGACAAGATGATTAGTTCTCCTGTCGAGGCATCTTACCCATGTAGTCTGGGACTCATGGGAAGTACCTCTCATCTGATCAATGAACAAGGAAATGAGGATAGGGACCATAGTAGTACTATCGATGGACGCATCCTTGTATCTACCATACTCCCTATGCTAAGATGACCTCCAATGATCTAGGATCAATGATACTGATCTGGGATCAGTGAGAGTGGTTCACACTCTGACACTGACTTCGGGTCAGTGGAGGATGGTATGATACATCCTCAATCATTTCTTCTTCTTCATGGTTCAAGCAGAGCATAGTGGGGTCAAGTTGTACAGAACAGTGCATTTGATGGATGGATAGCAGTGACAGTCTGACAGATTGCAGATGAAGTTCTCCCTATTTGAGAGGGAGTGTTAAAATTGGCAACTAGGGCCAAACTCCATGTGGATCACCTTATTTATGGCTTCTAATATTTTTCCTAGATTCCTCTCATCGAGAAGTGTAGGATTGATCTAAAGATCATCCGATTCCGATAAGTATTTATGAAGATATGAATTTATTTTGATTATGGACAAATTGTCAAGGTTGGCCAGCAAACGTATGTGGGCTCAAAAGCCCAACAGTCACGTCTATTCATATTCAACGTTTGCATATAAATACAAGGAGCCTCCTCCTCATTTGGACAATTCATTCCCTCGTCTTCTCTCTCTCTCTCTCCCCTACACATAAAAGGAGCCTCTCTCTCTCTCACGTGTGGCTGAAAGGAAGATGTCTTAGGGCAAGGAAGACGCAGAAAAAAGGACGCTAGGGTAGCATGTCATCTCTTTGACCAACATTGACCAAGCAGTGACCATCTAGAAGTGCGGATTGGGTGTGGTTGCCTCTCCTAGGCAAGGCACAATTTTTGGCACAAAAACTGAGGTGATCTGACCTCTGGTTTGACTGGTGTTGACTACCCTAGTTTAGGGCTACAATTGACTTCAGAAATCTGCAAATTGATTGTACTTTTGGGGCTATCAAGGGTTGTTTCTTCAAGCTGTTCAAGGACAAGTTGACCGGAAATTGACCAAGCATTTTAGAAGTCAATTTCGGCTAGTTTGACCAAGTTTGACTTTGCTAATCTAGGGTTTGTTGTTGCTGATATAAAATTACAAAATTTAGATTTGTACTATTCTCTCTGTTGAACTATTGAAGATAAAAGAAGATTTAATCAACGAGTTTCCCCGCATTGGGGTTTGTCCTTGGCTAGCCGCCACATCTTGTTTTCTGTTGATCATTTAATGTTCTATTTGCACTTTACTTAATGTATATGTGATTGCTAATCTGTGGATAATAAGAAGAAAAATAAGTAAACTACTCTAAGCATAGAACAAACCATAATTTAACAAGATACCTTAGAGGTACCACTCAGTTTGGTCTTTGGTACAGACGAACAGAGGGAGTGACGTTGTAAGGCTTCACAGATGCAGATTGGGCAAGGAGTCCATCCGACAAGAAGAGCACATCAGGGGGAATCTTCGGTATTGGGTCAACAACAGTTTCTTGGTACAGCAGGAAGCAGAGATCAGTTGCACTCAGTTCAGCAGAAGCGAAGTACATGGTTGCTAGTCAAGCAGCTTGTGAGGCTATCTAGATGAGGAAGATTCTTGTTGGGTTATTTGGTCAACAAATGGATCCTACAGTGATTTACTGCGACAATCAAAGTTGTATCAAATTCTATGAGAATCTAGTTTTTCATGATCGATCCAAGCATGTCGACATCAAATATCACCATCTCAGAGATTATGTGGAGAGGAGAATCGTGTTGCTGGAGTACGATCCTACAAAAGATCAGGATGTAGACATCTTGACTAAGGCATTGTCAAGAGGCAAATTCGTGTTCCATAGAGGCAGGATCGGGGTAGCAAATAATCCCTTTCTTGTTGAGAGGAAGTATTGAAGATGCAACAAGAGAATCCTAATTTAATTTTGTCCTTGAATTAAATTAGGAATAAAATTGTAATTCCACATCACAAGACAACTTGTACGGGTTAACTAAGTTAAATTGACTTAGTTGGCTCCATTAATTCGAGTTGAGGGTCTAACTAGAGTCATGTAAAGTGTCTCCTACATTATAGGAGTCCTGGTTGAGTTTATTTTGAGTTATAATTAATTAACTCAATTTAATTGAGTTAAAGTCAGTTAAATTAGTTCCAACTGATGGACAAATTCGTAGGAGGTCAGACAGTGGGGTGTTGCTTCATGTGTTCAACCAGTTAACTGATGATTCACTAATAAATAACTCATGCATGTCAGATCTAAGAGCTACCCAACTGAAATTGGAGTTCATGGACAATGTACTATCAGTTGCATAATCATCTGAATTATACAGGTGGTGCATGCAGTCAGAGGAAGACATATCAGGATTCCGCAATTCCAATTGAGGAATTTCCCTAATTAATAGGGGCTAATTCCCAAGAAAACAACAAAAGGAAATAGGGACTTGGGAAAGCCAAAATTTGGTTAAGTATTGGCTTGGGCTTGGAATAAAATTGTAATTCCACATCACAAGACAACTTGTACGGGTTAACTAAGTTAAATTGACTTAGTTGGCTCCATTAATTCGAGTTGAGGGTCTAACTAGAGTCATGTAAAGTGTCTCCTACATTATAGGAGTCCTGGTTGAGTTTATTTTGAGTTATAATTAATTAATTCAATTTAATTGAGTTAAAGTCAGTTAAATTAGTTCCAACAGATGGACAAATTCGTAGGAGGTCAGACAGTGGGGTGTTGCTTCATGTGTTCAACCAGTTAACTGATGATTCACTAATAAATAACTCATGCATGTCAGATCTAAGAGCTACCCAACTGAAATTGGAGTTCATGGACAATGTACTATCAGTTGCATAATCATCTGAATTATACAGGTGGTGCATGCAGTCAGAGGAAGACATATCAGGATTCCGCAATTCCAATTGAGGAATTTCCCTAATTAATAGGGGCTAATTCCCAAGAAAACAACACAAGGAAATAGGGACTTGGGAAAGCCAAAATTTGGTTAAGTATTGGCTTGGGCTTGTCTAAGAAGCAGTGAAACAGATAGAGATAGTGCAGAAGTTGTTCGGGCTTGAACAAAGCATTGTAATCTTCTCATATTTTCTGACTAATGCAATATACAGATAAAAAGGGTTTTTAGTTGTGGCTTTCCCCAGGAAATCATTGTGTAATGTGTTGATTGAATTATTTCTCTTGTGTGCTTCGTGATTTCATGATCGTTTAATTGTTTTTGTTGATGAGTAGAGTAGATTCAAGTCTATTGTTTTAGTAAATTAAAATTAGCAATTTGAATCTACAAGGAATTTCTACAAAAAGGAATGCTTTTGAAAACAAATAAACATTTATATTGGACATGCTACCATAAAAAAGACACGTCTAAAACATATTCAATTAGAAATTGCGTAGATAAAACCTAGTTTCTAGTATAAACATAAATTGATGAAATTTAAAACAAGAAGCAATCATAGTGGAGGGAAAGCGTATTTTCACACTTCATTTAAATAATTTAAAATAAATTTCTCATGCAATTACTTTGCTTTCTAATAAAAAAACAAACATACGTTAATAGCCAAAACGACCGATTAAGAGATGAGCTTGGAGAGTTGCATCATATAAAGCATCTCATTTAAGTCGGTACTAAACCTAATACTGAAGTTGCAAATATTCTCAATTAAAATTTGAAGAGTTACAACATTGAAAACTAATATAAATATTAGAAACCACTATAATTGAACTACAAAAATAGGGTTTCGAGTTTTCAAGATCTACTTACTCATCGTATTCTAGTATTTACCTATAGAGAGATATACAGATGTAAATTTACAACTACATCATTCTTAGTCAGTTTTCATATATAAACAAAATTGAGAGAGTCTAATAGTCACAAATAAGCACATATTTCCTTCTATGGAATCTCATAGCCAGACTAGCTCTACAATATGCTTGTTGCAAAACCACCTCACCTAAAAAATTTCAAAATGTGATCATTAACTGGGCAGAGATACCAGTTCAAGAGGATATTGAAGAACTTAAAACTAGTATTAGCAATAGTATGGAATATATACCCTCCTCATTAGAAGGTTAAAATAATTCAATGGCAATCTATATAAAGTATAAGCGTGTGGATGTTTGAAACTAATTTGTCTATTTGATAATTTTGAATTTATTTTGTCAACAATTGGCCATAGCTCAAAGATCAAACAATACCCTTTGTAAAATCTATAAAACACAATTCAATACCTAGCTACATCAAATGTCATTTATGTTTCAATTCCCTATACATAACAAAATAAAAAACTTTATTGGTGTTAAGATAGAATTGTGAATTGTGGTTTGATTTAGTTAAGGAGGAATCTTTACAAAACTGGCTTGCCAATAAATTGAATTATACGAAACAACATTAATTAGCATTATTATTCAAAACTCAGTGCCTATAGTAGGTCAAGTGTAGTACATTGCTGTTCTCAATTTTATAATTGCAGTTGGGGCAAGCTAGGCTGGCATCACTTTTCCAATTCTCCTTTTTGATCGATTCTGCTGTGTTCATTACTTTCATTGCAAATGCCCGACTATTAACCAGCCATGCTGTTCTGCATTGTCACAAAGAGCAATTGTTACCTACCTTATCAACATATGGACAAATAAAAACAAAATGTCATCACCAATAACATTGGTTGTACACTAACAGTCACATGAAAAAAAGCAAGTAAACCCATCAAACAATTTTTATGCAAACTTAACCACCTAAAATGAACATGATTGGTAATCATTCATGGTACCGCACAACAAGCATGTCACTTTCTAAAAGCCATTTCCCAAAGAACCAAGCATTATAATAGGTATATATTAAAACAGGGGAGAAAGCAGCATGGTAATGTTTCATATATATTATAAAGTATTAATTTTTTTTAACCGTACTTGAATTTTGCGAGAATTTTATATTTTAATATATTAAAAGTACTAATATTTAATTTATTTTAACCAGAGAAAAATTTCTAGAGAAACAGTAACTTGAATCAGATAGGCTTCTATTATTACACCAGATACAACTATTTTATAAATGTCATTGTAAATATCAGTTACAATGTCTCTGAAGGCCAACCTATGCAGCTAGGAAAATGAATAGTTCACTAAATCACTCAAACTAAGATCTTTGACAGCATTAAATATTTAGTTACAATTTCAATTTTTTTAATTATAAAATTTGAAAAATAGTGAAAGGATTAAAATTTTAACATATAGTTTTTTAAAATCATTTAATTCCATAACCTATTTTTTTTTTTACATAATCAGGTGCTGTATTATATTTCAGAAAAAAAGTAGGGAGGCTGAACTCCTGTGTTACAAAATTTTATGCCAGGAAAACAAAGAGAGGAAGTGCTACAGGATGGACAAAAATCCTCTTTGTCCCTGCCTTTTTTGACTTTTGAGAAAACTAGACAAGAGTAGACCCTAATAAACTGGAACAACAGAAAGCAACATTTACAAGGCATGTTTAGTCTATGTTAATGTGGCTGATTTGTCGAGCTGTAGATTCTTCAGGCTTGTTATCAACGTCGGCTTGCTTGATGCTTGACGTGCCTGTATGAACTGCATTCCTGTTTTCCATCATATACTTCAAAATTTCAATGGATTCCTCTGCGTGACTGCACCTATTGGAGAGCTCATTGAACTGCTCTTGCAGCAAAAAAATTTTGTGGAGGAACAAGTTGAGGTCAACTTCATATTTTTCACTAGTGAGTCGGTTTTGAGTGTCCATCTTGGCATCCAGGATCTTCTAGTGGGCACGAATTTGCTCCAGCTCACCCTGAAGGTCAGTGCAGTGAAGACAATCTTCACTTCTTGCCATTGTTGCAGGAGGAAGATGATGCTTGGAGCGCTGAAAATACCAGGAAGCTGAAAAAAGATGTTTCACTTGGAAGCATGCAGCGAGGGCAAGAAAAACCACAAAGCAGGGGATGGAAACTAGAAACGAGGGGCGCAGCTCAAAAACAGAGCATGAAAGTAGAAAGGTCAAAGTTGGGAGGAAAACTCAGAACGAGGAATGTGCAATGTCCTTTTCAAATTAATTTGGAGTATGGAGTAGCCTATTTAACCCGGTAGGCTATAGTCATTTAAAGAGGGGGAAATTAGTATTCAATGTTACTTAGGTAACTTAAATTTGGGGAAAATGGAGGGAGACTAGCAAGTCACTTAAAATTGAATTTAGGAGGGAAAAATCCCAAAGAGAATCTATAAAAGGAAGGGATGTGAGTCATTATGATCATCATGGATTGTTACTCTTCTTGATTTTGTGTTGAGACTCTTGGAGGGTTTTAAGACCCTTTTTCTGATTGGTTTAGATGGTGAAAGATTTCACTCTGGCCAATCTCTCTACTTTTCTTGCTGAGAATCTGTGGATCTTGTACCACATGAGAAGAATAGTGAATCTGTTGTGATTGGTCAAACTGGCCCTCATTTCTATGGTGGTTACTTATGAGATAATTGCTGCCCAAATGTTTTAGTATATTATTATATGCACACCATCATTGTTATCTAGTTTAATAAAATACTGCAACTATGTTACCAAATAGAATTATGTCATCTATTTGTGTGAAACCCTAACTCATAATTTCATCACAAGGGTAATCTCTTTAAGAGGGACATTACAGTGGTATCAGAGTTGTTCATCCTGCCAGCCTGTGAGCATATGATTTTTGGATGCTCTTTGAGGATAGGGAAAATGTTACAGTCAGGAAAAAGAAGGGGACCAACAATTCGGTCATGGCGGACAGGGAAGAGCAACCACTAGATATTAACCCCTTTGACATCTTGGGGGAGCTAGCAAGAGGGCAGCAGTAGATGGCTCAACAAATGGCACAAGGGAAGCAACAGATGGCTCAACTGGTGGCACAAGGGCAACATTAGATGGCTCAACTGATGGCACAAGGGAAACAACGGCCCAATTTCTTAGCCAAATTTTGGCAAATCTAGGTAATGCAGTCAACAATGTTGTTAGTGGATCTAATGGAGTTAGCAAGAGTCTAGTACAAGGAAGTAACAACCATAATCCTTGTCCTTTTAACATCTCTACACAAACTAACACAGGCAACTAGACCTCTAATACCCCTTTTTCTAGATGGTCATGGAGTAGAAAACCAAAAACCTATAGAACGTAATGAAGATTTTTCAAAATATTTCTAGGAGTATGTGTCACTTGGAAAGGATGTTCGAGTAGCTATGATCTTTATGAAATTCAGTAACATTAAGTACAAAAATGGGCCAAGTTCATAATAGGGGCACGTTGCAGAACTATGATCTACTGCACAAGGTTGGGAAATTGTCCATCCCCCCCTTTCCATGGGTCACCCCAATACTTAGCAAGGTCTTAGATACAAAACTTAGACACTTACCTCCAAGATAACCCAATGTTGGAAGTAGAGACCATCAAATTCACTACCTTGAATTTGGAAGGAGAAGCTCATGAATGGTGGTACCATGGATTGGTCACCCTCGGACATTCTAGCATTACTTCTTACGTGGACTTCACACAAAGATCAATAGACTGGCATAATAGGAAGGATCTAAAGATACACTTTAGGGAGATAACGCAGCTCAAGCAGACCAGAACACCAAATGCCTACATTTCAGAATTTCAGCAAGTAGTTGTTATGCTGACATGCATATATGAAGAAAGGTTGGTCATGCTCTTCACATGTTCATAATAGGGGCACGTTGCGGAACTATGATTGCACAAGGTTGGGAAATTGTCCATCCCCCCCTTCCATGGGTCACCCCAATACTCAGCAAGGTCTTGGATACAAAACTTAGACACTTACCTCCAAGATAACCCAATTTTGGAAGCAGAGACCATCAAATTCACTACCTTGCATTTGGAAGGAGAAGCTTATGAATGGTGGTACCATGGATTGGTCACCCTGGGACATTCTAGCATTACTTCTTACGTGGACTTCACATAAAGATCAATAGACTGGAAAAATAGGAAGGCTCTAAAGATACACTTTAGGGAGATAATGCAACTCAAGCAGACCAGAACACCAGATGCCTACATTTCAGAAATTCAGCATGTATTTGTTATGGTGACATGCATATATGAAGAAAGGTTGGTCATCCTCTTCACAAAAGGTTTAGCCGAACCACTGTGTGGTTGGGTCAAAGCCTTCAAACCCACCACCTTACAAGATGCCATCACTAGGACACGAGACATGGAAGATTCAGTGCCTATAGCTAAATCTTCATCCAAACCACTCATCACTCAGAAATACAGAGATAAGAAGCCATTTCAAAGAGATTGGGATGGGAAGGACAAGTTGGACAATGAGACTCAGAGCGAGCTAAGAAGGAAGAAATTATGCTTCAATTGCAAGGAACCATGGGAACCAGGTCATAGCGAAATGTTCACTATATTGAGGTGATGTCAGACAACGACGATGAAGAAGATACAATGCCAACACCAAGCGGTAAGCCTAGTAGTTCAAAGGGGGAGAAATCCCATGAGGAAGCCAAAGGGGATGATAGACATTGTAAGGTGATTAAGGGTGGTACTATCGCCACTCTTTCTAGAGTCCCTAGATATCAGACCTTCAAGATCAAGGGGTTATACAGGGACAACGAATCACAGCTTTGGTCAATGGCAAGGCAACTCACAACATCATCGATGCAACTTTGTTGGTAAAGAGAGGTATTCCCACAAAAGTGTTTAGGGGCTTTAGTGTTGTGGTGGCCAATGGGTACAACATGACATGCGAACAGAGGATTCCACGATTGAATGTGACACCGAGCAATTACACATTCACCAATGACTTCTATGTAGTAGATCTCGCAGACACCAATGTTGTATTGGGGGGTACAATGGTTATACTCATTGGGGAAGTTCTCAATGAACTACCAAGTAATGGAGATGGAATTCAGGGCCTCAAATGGCAGTAAGGTAGTGTTAAGGGGTATGTCCAATTGTGGTCCTCGAACTATATCAGCTAAGAGAATGAAGGCTATATTCAAGCATGGAGATATAGCTTGCGTAGCAGAATGTTTAATTACAATCTGAAGTCACCAAATAGCAACCAACAATATCATGCATATATTCAATTATTGTTGAATAAGCATGACTAGGGTTTTGGAGAGATTCCCCCAAAGAGACTTCCTGATAAGGGCTTTAAGCACACCATAGGGCTATTGGAAGGGGTCAAACCAATGATCACCACACCTTAGAGGTATCCAAAGAAATTCAAGGATGAGATAGAAAAGGCCATCATTCTTCCACCATGGGTTGTTCTTATGGTATGGCCAAGGCTTGGTGTGTGGGATTATGCATGTGTCAATGTTGATGAACTTGCTATTGAACAACTTTTTGTAGCTAAATATTTGGAATTCAAGGTACACCTTGCGAATGGAAATGTCAAGGATAATTGTGTATTTGGGGCTAGACCTTGGGCCTTTCAATGCATCCTTTCCTCGCCCAACACAACCGTCTTCCATTAATTGTGAAGTTCAATTTTTGAATCGACATTTGTCCTCGAGACTATTCCATGATAAAGATAGCATTCAACCTTTGTTGGATTTCCTTCAAGCCCACAACTACTGAGGCCAGAAGTTGATGCTAAATGGGAGGATACAAAGTTTTCCCAAGCTATGCTCAGCCTTGGTAAAGGTAGAGTAACATCTTAACAAGTTCCCCTCAAATACACCATATATGGAGTTTGAACATGATCTACAAGAAATGGGATTCGAAAAAGGATGGGGAGAAAATGTATAACATGAGTTGGGTATGATTCCTTTGCTCTTGGATATCCTTCAGGCACTTGATCCATTGACTTTAGAAACGTTTCTAGGAAGGATGCCTATGGTCTTTAGTGATTCTTTCACGTCATGGTTATTTTGGGCAAGCAAGTGTTTTAGGAAGGCCGGATACGGGTGGACAGGTTGTGTATATACTCGATCAAGTTTGTGCCTTGGAAAAGGAAATGTTGTTGAGAATAAAACGACGGGGATTGGTATCACATCTGAGATTATTGTGGTGACTTGGTTTATTCCTGAGGCCTATGGCACATCATGAAATCAACAAATTGAAAGAATTAGTGGAACACAACATTCATGGATACTCTGAGTGCCCTTCAAAACAAACAAAGGAGTTTTGCACAACCAGGTTACTCAATTTGAAGTGTGGCCTTACTTGGAAAGATTTTCAATGGATGTATCAAATGGAATAATTGTGGAGCTAAAAGGTCAAGTTGATCTAATTATTGGCAATTACAATGATGGAAATTTAGTCATATGTTTGATTGTGAATAGACAAGAACCACTCAGTGCAACATAACCCATGCTTTGGAGAAGACTAAATACCCACATTCACACTTATATTGGAAGAACTTTGAAGAAAAATACCATTTTTCTTGCCAATTTACTACCCATATAATGGAAATGAATCATCCAAATTTCATTATCACTAGCACATATCAAGAGATTACAAGAAGCAAAAGTATTGTTGGACAGCACAAAAGCCACATTGCTTTCAACCTATCAGGACTCTATCGTGTGGTTCATGGAATTGATGTTTTTGATCCCAAATTCAACATGGTTTCTCTTAGGGTAAGTATGTAGATTTATTTCCCTTATACAGAAAAGCAACGTCACCTTACTGCTTTACATGGTTCAATTGAGGAACTCTTATTCAATCCTGAATAGATAGTTGAACATATGTGTGTCTTGAATGACCATAAAAAACCCGTTATCTTCTTTATGGCAAGACTTGACCGAGTGAAAAATATGACGAGACTGGTTGAATGGTTTGCAAAAAACAAATGCTTAAGGAAGTTGGTTAACCTCAGTGTGGTTGTTGGGAGTTCAGAATACCTTATCAGGTGGAAAGGTTTGTCTATGGAGGATGTCACATGGGAAGGGGAATAGATCTTGCAGTACTTGAATCTGCAATTGCTTGAGGACAAGCAATGTCAGGGACTGCAAATTGTAATGTCCTCTCCAAATTAATTGCCCCAAGGGAGAATATAGTAGCCTATTTAACCCCGTAGGGTATAGTCATTTAAAAAGGGGGAAATTACTATTTATTATTACTTAGGTAACATTAGATAGTAAAAGTTAAATTTAGGGCAAATAGAGGGAAATTTGCAAATCATGCAAAATTGAATTTAGGAGGGTAAAGCTCCAAAGAAAATCTATAAAAAGAAGGGAGAGTCATTATGATCATCATGGATTGTTACTCTTCTTGATTTTGCGTTGAAGATCTTGGAGGGTTTTAAGACCCCTCTTTTTCTTATTGGTCTCGAAGGTGAAAGATTCCACCCTAGCCAATCTCTCTACTTTTCTTGCTACAGGGCCAAGTTTTCGCTAAAGTTTATCTTTCTGACATAACGAGGGCTAGAAATTATCTTTATGGGGCAGTGAATCTACTTTTATAAGGGAACGTGTGGCTGGGAATTATCTTTTTGAAGCATTGGACTGGGCAGTTAAGGCAGCAAGGTTTGGATCCCCTCTTTCCGAGGCAACAAGCACTACGTTCTACTCCCCTAAAGCAGCAAGGGTTGGATTCGTCCTTCTGAGGCAACGTAGAACTGGTTTGAAGGAAACAAAGTAGAGGATTGAGGCAGCGAGTATCTAGTGATGCAGCATGATGATATAAGGGCAATTCAAGGGTAGAAAATTGAATAACAAGCCTAGGATTCTGCAATAGCATTGATTGGCAACACAATACACTCATATTTTCAACCCAACTAGACAGGACAACAAGAATAGGAGGTTTGGTCAAATTTTGTAATCTTTTGTTGTTGAATAATAGAGCAGTGGCTACAGTTGTATACCTAAAGACTAGTCTGAGTTGTTGTCCCTACAAGAGAAACTATGGATCTTGTATTGCATGAGAAAAATAGTGAATCTACTAGGATTGGTCAAACTGGTCCTCATTTTTACAGTGGTTACTTATGGCATAATTGTTGCCTGAATGTTTTATTATGTTATTTATGCACACCATCACTATTATCTAGTTTGATGAAGTACTACAACTCTGTTACAAAATATAATTTTGTCATCTATTTGTGTCAACCCCTAACTCAAAATTTCAACACAAGGGTAATCTATCTAAGAAGGCAATTACAAAATGTTTCAAATAAAAACGACTAGCAAACACAATTTTCAACTCTCAAACACCCACTATAATGTGCAGAGACTCTCAAGACTTTAACCATAAATGTCAATTACTAAAAATTCTATAATACGTATATGTTTGTATACATTATTTTCTTTTCACATGGAAAATATTTGTAAATTCCATATGACAAGGTATATCATGTATAAGAAGAAGTTATACAACATGGTGTTGAGAAATCTAAGGCATCATGAATTAGGTGATTTCTCTTAAATAGTAACCGCTTGTGAGTGACTTTTACTTCAATAGATTAGGATCTTCTAGTTGCTTAAGTTATTAGTGTTCTTCTTCATCAAACAGTTACCAATGCATGAACATAAATAAACAAGAGACACAGAATATAGGCTATCAGCCAGGGCCAAAACCTCTCATTCTTTGAGAGGAAAACCCGCACAAATTCTTCTTATAGAGATTCCAATTGACGAATGCCAAGACCAAGACCCTTGACCTATTAGCCACTCCAAGACCAAGACACAAGTCCTCTTCCACCTTCTTGTTTGCTCTCTCTTGGTTCCTTCTACTTCAGATTTCACACCATATGTGATGACACCGAACTGTAGTCTGTGATCACTATGTTTGTCAAGGATACTAAATCTTGAAGACATACTATTGAACCATAGTCACTGCCCTTTTGAGATACCACCAAGACCTTCTTCCTTGTAACAACAATGAGATCTTGTCACATGTTTGTGACCTTCCTTCTATGTGGCACCTAATATAAGAAACCCTTGTCACTGTAATCTGAACTTGTTTCTTTTCTTGTCACTGTAATGTATCCCTCCGAACTCAGAAAGAGAGATCCGAACTTCTGTTAACTACGATCAGCCCTAAACAAAACCTTGTTGTTCCTTCCTTATCCAAGCTCCTTTAGCGAACATGCCTCTACAATCTTATACCTTCTCTGAGCTTTTTCACCAAACTGTTCCCTCGAAATCAAAGTGTGATCTGAACTTGTCTTCTGTCTAAATGCGAAGACCCCGGCCTTGTATATATAGTTGTTGATCCATATAAATAAGTCGGCCTGTGATCTCGAAATGGTGTGACTTCAAATAGGTGAGCCGACATGAGTTAGTTACTTCATTTTGAGGCGGATATGAGGAGGAGGAACAAGTTCTTGTCTTTTGAAGGGCTATTTGACAATCCTATAGACTAGTATATATTTGTAACATGCCCAAGAAGGGCTCTCCATACATGACATCAACTCTCTGACTTTTATGACAAATCTTAAAGGCTCTCAATGGGAGCCATCTAAAAATAAAATCCTTGCTCATGAAACCCATGAAGCAAGCATAATAATAATTTTATTTTTCCTCTTTACATCATTTACAAAAATCACAATTACATGTCATTATGAAGACCGAACCTAGTTACACTTTTCAACACATGGAAGCCAAGAGGTTTCCTAAAATTACTTCTAACTCTATCAAAAACCCCCACCTTCGCCTCAAGCAAGAATGGCATAAGGATGTCAAATGCTGGCTAGACCATTAGGAGATAAAGGAGGAGATCATATTGTTGAATAAGGATAATATTAAAAATATTATTACTTCCAAACTTAAGGAGAAGTTATGGAGTGATAAAGAGTTAGAGGGAAAAAGGAAAGTGAGATATTATAAGGAGGTGATCAACCCCAATCTTGAAAACTATAATTATTTGTCTGTCTTGACTAGTGTTAAGAAGAAAATGAACATTGGTAAGATAAGAACTAAATCTCATGAGCCTCATAGTGAAATTGAGCATTGGTCTACTCCCAAAACACCATAGGAAGAAAGAGTGTGTCACCTCTGCAATACTAAAAGGGTTGAAGATGAAAAGCATTTTTCCTTAGATTCTCTAGCTTATAGTTGAATTCGTTCTAATTTTCAAAGTATCCGTCACACAACCTACCCTCTTGACCTATCTTGACCTATTAAGGTAGCAAAAGTATGGTGATATGGGAATGCTTCTCTCCCTTCTCTCCAAACATAGAAATAATATGCTAAAGAATTTCAATTAATTTCTTACCCTCTATCTATTCACAACAATCAGGCTCAAAGTCATTACATCAAAGCTCATCATGTCACTTGTCAGAAATTAACCTCGGTGGAGAAGATAATAATCATTGTTCCAACCACCCAAGATAAACACAATTGCAATCATTACATCAGAGCTCATCATATCACTTGTCAGAAATTAACCTCGATGGAGAAAATAATAATCATTGTTCCAACCACCCAAGATAAACACAATTGCAGTCATTACATCAAAGCTCATCATAGCACTTGTCAGAAATTAACCTCGGTGGAGAAGATAATAATCATTGTTCCAACCACCCAAGATAAACACAATTGACACGTTTGTATATATTATATATTTACATAAATTATAATAGGTATATAAAAGGATTAATTCTTCTTTGCAATTTTTTATTTAAATTATAAAAATTAGAAAGCAAAAAATTAAATAAAATATATAGAAAATAAAATTTAACTATATAATATCAACTATCTAAAAATTATAAATCGAAGAATAACTAAAAATATTATAATATATATAGATATTCATTTTCTTGTTTTTCAATTTAAGTGAGAATATTTACTTTGAAAGTCATGAGAAAAAACTTGAAGTAATGTGGTGCAATGAAGACACTTTGAGGTTATGTGGTTGTACAAAGAGGTTATATTAATGGTCTGATGACGTGCCCAAGCTCACCCATGTCCTTCATTTCCAGAATAGCTATGTCCAAGTGACATGAATGGAGCTAAGCCCACTCTATGTCCATTTTAGAGTACCCCAAGTGATGGGATGATCTTTAAAGGCAACAATGATTATATGCTTTGTCCAAAGTTAGTAGTTTGGATGGTTGGGAGCATAGTTTGTTTTTCTCTTTACCCAGATTCAACTTCAATTAGAAAGCAAAAAATTAAATTAAAATATAACAGAAAATAAAATTTAACTATATAATATCAACTATCTAAAAATTATAAATCGAAGAATAATAAAAAAATTATATATTATATATATAGATATTCATTTTCTTGTTTTTCAATTTAAGTGAGAATATTTACTTTGAAAGTCATGAGAAAAAACTTGAAGTAATGTGGTGCAATGAAGACACTTTGAGGTTATGTGGTTGTACAAAGAGGTTATATTAATGGTCTGATGACGTGCCCAAGCTCACCCATGTCCTTCATTTCCAGAATAGCTATGTCCAAGTGACATGAATGGAGCTAAGCCCACTCTATGTCCATTTTAGAGTACCCCAAGTGATGGGATGATCTTTAAAGGCAACAATGATTATATGCTTTGTCCAAAGTTAGTAGTTTGGATGGTTGGGAGCATAGTTTGTTTTTCTCTTTACCCAGATTCAACTTCAAGGAATATATTTATCTATTATAATAAAGGTCGAGATGTAAAAAAAAATTCTTAAACCTCCCTCAATCACTATAACATATTACCAATCCACTCTAATTTAAAAAACAAAAAACAAAAACAATAATTAAATACATTAATTACAAATTTCTCTTCGTTTAAAAAACAAAAATAAAATTTAAAAAACTTTCCACTCCTTCCAACCTTATCCAAAAAAAAAAACCGCTGAAAACAAATCAATGATGAAAGAAAATGACCTTGCGAAGTCAATTACAAAAACCTTAAAAATAGAACATCGAGCGTATTTCCCTTAAAAATAAAACATCAAGCGTATTTCTCGTTTATTGAGAGTGCCCTCTTGGTTAGGAGCACTCGAAGCTTGTTTTCCAACCACTTAAAATAAATACAATTTATTAATTTTTATTTAAAATTTAAAATTTAAAATAGCAAAATTAAAATATAATAAAAAAATAAAATTAAAATATATAATATTAAAAATTTAAATATTTAAAATCATATAATCAAATAAATAATAATATTTATATTGCTATAATATATATATATTTATATTCGTAATTCAATATGAGGATATTCACTTTGAAAGTTACGAGAACACCATGAAGTACACCTTGAAGTAGAGTGTTTGTAACACGAAAATAATATATATATATATATATATATATATATATTAATATTATTTTATAAAATTTCATAGGATTTAGTAAAATCTAAATTATAATTGTTAAATTTTCAAAATTTAAAGTGTCCAACACTAAATCTATTTCCACCATTAAAATCAAAATTATAATAAACAACTTTCTTTTAATTTACTAAATATTTTACATTTTAATACCACTAAATCTATTTCCACCATTAAAATCAAAATCATAATAAACAACTTTCTTGTAATTCACCAAATATTTTACCTTTTAATTAACTAAATATTTCACATTTTATAAAACTAGTTTCATTATGACTGGTTTTTTTCTGTTGGGATCGTAAAGTAATTTTGATCTTCCCCGTTGTAGAATTTATTTTAAATTGATAATCTAATTTCCATCATTAAATTACTACAAACTTACCACGATTAGAGTAAAATTACAATTCTACAAGATGGGTATGTAATGCATTGAAAAGTGAACATTTCACACTTGGGACATTTTTATTTTGATTTCTCTACAGTATTTGATATAACATGATGCTATGGAACCCCTGCGCTGATCCAGTAACACTCCCCATATCAGTGCCCCTATAAATCTATCTCCAAGTAAGCAATATAACATTTAACATTTGTGCCAAGCACATCTACTGTTACAAGTAACTTATCTGCAAAAACTTCCTAAGGCTGGCTCAATTATAGTAACATTTGACATGCCCAAAGTCAGTACACCTATAAAACTATCTTCAAGTAATCAGATACAACATTTAACATTTGTGCCAAACATATCTGCTGTTACAAGTAACTTATGTGCAAAACTTCCCAAGGCTGGTTCAATTATTGTGTGTGCTTACAGATACACCAATAGACTTGAAATGGATATTATCTAAATTTGTCTTGAAAGTGGATATTGTTTAAACTTATTCAGTGACAAAATTTCCCTCTGCCCACTATGGGCCTGAGACAAAGTTTTCAGCAATTCCACGTTGCAACGCAACTCAATGTAATGGACCCCAGTCCTGATCCAGTGACAACCAATATCACTGCACCTATAAATTTATCTTCAAGTAATCAATATAACATTTAACGTTTGTGCAAAGCACATTACTCAAGTAACTTATCTGCAAAACATCCCAGGGCTGACTGATTTTTAGTATATGCTTGATAGGTAGGCACATCAATGGGCTTGAAATGGATATTATTTGAATTTGTATTGAAATGGGTATTGTTTGAATTTGTACTGGTTGATCATGACTAGCAAAATAACATCCTCTGTTTCTTTACCCCTGGTTGATCCCGCTTTGGCAGACCCAAATTGGTTTCTGATTTGGACTCATTTTCACAAATACAAACTCACTGATTAGTAATCACTTCCTCATAAACCTCTCTGAGCAATATTCAATGAGAATTTCCCTCTGCCCACCATGAACCGGAGACGAAGCTTTCAGTATTTCCACATTTCAATGCAACTCAATTAAATGGAACCCTGCGCTAATGCAGTGACTCACCCAATATCAGTGCACATATAAATCTTTGCAATGCAACTCAATGAAATGGACCCTTGCTCTGATCCAGTGTCATACCCAATATCAGTGCACCTATAAATCTATCTTCAAGTAATCAATACAATCTTTAACATTTGTGTCAAGCACATCTAGTGTTACAAGTGACTTCCTAAGGCTGGCTCATTTATAGTGTATGCTTAATAGATACATCAATGAACTTGAAATGGGTATTGTTTGAATTTGTCTTGAAATAGGTATTCTTTGAAACTCTGGTTAGTTATGACTAGCAAATTAATAACCCCTGCTTCTGTCTCCCTGATTTGGTCCCGCTTTGGCAGACCCGATTTAGTTTCTGGTCTGGACTCATTTTAACAAGCAAAAAGACCTGGGCTCACTAATTAGTAATCACTCACTCATAAACATCTCTAGACTGTATGTCGTGGCAGAATTTCCCTCTGCCCACCATGAGACTAAGACAAGGTTTTCAACAATTCGACAATGCAACTCAATGAAATAGACCCCTGCCCTGATCCAGTGACACACCCAGTATCAGTGCACCTATAACATTATCTTCAAGTAATCAATACAACATTTAACATATGTGCCACGTACATCTACTGTTACGGGTAACTTATCAGCGAAACTTCCTAACGGTGGCTTAATAGATACATCAATGGACTTGAAATGGGTATTGTTTGAATTTGTACTGGTTAGTTATAACTAGCAAATTAATATTCCCTGCTTCTCACAAGTACGACAACCTGCGCTCACTAATTAGTAATCACTCCCTCGTAAACCTCTCTAAGTAGCATATAGTGATAGAATTTCCCTCCACCCACCATAAGCCCGAGACAAAGTTTTCTGCGATTCTACATTACAATTCAGCTCAATGAAATGGACCACTGCCCTGATTCACCAACACAGCCAATATCTGTGCACCTATAAATTTATCTTCGAGAAATCAATAGAAGATTTAACATTTGTGCCAAGCACATCTACTGTTACAAATAACTTCCTAAGGTTGGCTCATTATAGTGTTACATCGACGGATGTAATATGGGTGTGCTTTGAATTTGTCTTGAAATGGGTATTGTTTGAATTTTGTACTGGTTAGTTATGACTAGAAAATCAATAACCCCTGCTTATGTCTCCCTGATTTGGTCCCGCTTTCCCAGACCCGATTTGGTTTCTGTTCTGGACCCATTTTCACAAGTAAAAAGACCAGGGCTCACTAATTAGTAATCAATCCTTCATAAACCTCTCCAAACAGTATTCGGTGACAGAATTTCCCTCTGTCCACCATGAACCTGAAACAAGAATTTTCGGCAATTCCACATAGTAATGCGACTCAATGAAATGGACCCCCTGCCCCGATCCGGTATCACACCCAATATCAGTGCACCTACAAATCTATCTTCAAGTAATTAATACAACATTTAACATCTGTGCCAAGCACATCTACTGCTACAAGTAACTTACCTGTGAAACTTCCTAAGGCTGGCTCATTTATAGTGTATGCTTAATAGATACACCAATGAACTTGAAGTAGGCATTATTGGAATTTGCATTGAAATGGGTGTTGTTTGAATTTATACTGGTTAGTTCTGATTAGCAAATCAATATCCCCTGCTTCTGTCCCCGTGATTTGATCCCGCTTTGTCATACCCTATTTGGTTTCTGATTTGGACTTATTTTCACATGTGCAAAGACCTGGGCTTGCTAATGAGTAATCACTCCTTCATAAACTTCTCCAAACAATATTCGGCGACAGAATTTCCCTCTCGCCAGCATGAGTCCAACAAAAATTTCAGCAGTTCAAACTTGCAATGCAACTAAGTGAAATGAATTCTAGCGACTGCACATACAATGTACAAAAACTAAACCAAATCCCAGATTGCCTTATCAGCAGATTTCTGCAGTAACATGAGAAACTATGAATGAAAGCAATCTCAAAAAAAAAAAATTAAAAAATCACAAGAGAAGAAACAGAACACTGTAATGATAGCTAATGCTAATTGAAAATTCGATACAAAAGTCGAGTATAATGATGAGCAGATTTCTGGCCCGACATCAGAAAAGAATAACAAAGGGGAATTGGGAAATTGGCTTGCCTTGCCATTGTGTACTCGAATCTGCAATCTGGATGAGCAGCGGGTTCTCGAAATGCTCGAAAACGTGGTGATAGGCAGCTTCAACCTCCACTGAAATTCTTCAAGAATGAAGCTTTAGTTCCTTGATGTAATTGGTAAGTGATATCACTCAATATTTGGTCCAAATTATTTTCTTTACTCTCTTTAGATCACCCCTCTACAAACTGTCGGGAGGCGGGAAAGGTTTGTAGAGAACAGTTGACCAGGCTCGGGGTGCCCAGCTTCAGGCCCGGACAGAATGTCGGATCATCGAGGCAAGGCTTGGTGTCTTGCTGCCCACGTTAGATTTGGGCATTGGTGTTCGCGTTCTGTAGTCTTAGGAATTTGGAAATAGAGTTGGATTCTGATAATAAATGTTTTAATTTCATGGGACAAATTCCGGTTTCGTACGTTATTGGGAATTACGAAATGCAGACTGTTTTTTTACTCAAATTATGGAAATGGCAAGTTTTTGATAAAATTTGCAGTGATTTTTGTAAATTTAAGTTATAGGGATTAAAATTAAAATTTTGAGTGAGATAAAGTCTTTAATTATACTGAATCTATTTCTATAATTTTTTTCCCTAAATTTCAACCAATTCTTCAACCATTTGCCTTTTTGCAGAACTATTGTAAGCTTCGTACGTGCCCAACTCCGACCTTGGGGAATATGTGGGAACACTACACCTAATTTCACAATTTTTCAAAATCTTTAAACTCTATATATCTTAAAGTTATCTTACTGTGTTTAGTAATCTATTTAAAAAGGCTGGGCTCTTTTGTTCATTCCTTTTGGCAAACTTTACAAATAAGTTTTACGTTTAGGTATGTGGGCCTTTTCATTATTTAATTGTATGAATATTTATTTTTAATGATTTAACTATATCTTTTGAATAAATGTATTAATAGTTTATAGTGATGAGCATTATTTTATATAAATAAGAAAAGATGATAGACTTTTATTATTAAAGGGATTTAAAATGTTTGATAAGTGAAATTGGTTTAATGATATTTTTTTGTTTTGAAAGTAAGTTGGTAAACCTTGGGGTTAAGGTTCTTGCAATGATTTATGGAAGCTAGGGTTTTTGTATTGCTAAGACAGGCCAAGTCAGGGCTTCTACATTTTCATAGTTTTCTTTGTTTGGATTTCTCTTTATGGGTAGGTTCATCAGTGGCTTGTCAAAAAACATTGAAGGCAAAATCCTTTTTTCGACATTGATTAGGGTTTTTGAAGTAAGTCTTCGCTCTCGCTTAGTGTGTCAGATTTTGGCTTAGTGTGTTGGATTTTATTCGTCAATTTATGGTTGGAGCCCCCCAGTTTATAGGTCAAGGGGATTGGTCTACAGGAGTGGTCCCAATGGGATCCTCCCATATTTCTCGGCCTTATAAAGGTTTTGCGGAAAAGCAATGCCTTCCCACCTACTCTGTTAGAGAGAGTTAGTTTCTCTGGGACACCTCTCGAGGCCCCTCGGTGCTAGTGGTAAATATGTCAAGCATTGACCTGAATGCCAATGTGGGGCAGTTTGCCCAGGTAACGTTTCAGGAAGTTGGGGTGGGAGGAGAAGGGATTGTCCTAAAGTGTTTCGAAGAGAAGGTAAAAAAAGCATGCCCAAAAAGCCTGCAAGGCACTCTTTGCCATGAAGGAGTTAACCCTTCGATTGGATGTAAAAATGGATAGAATTGAATCCTTGTCCATGCGAGCTCTAGTGGGAAAATTTAGTATATTTCCCTGACTCACGAACAGATCCTTTCCTGGGTAAAGGAGTCTTAGAAACCTCTAGTAGGCTACACTCTGATAGTGAGTATCCTGGTGAATATATGGATACACTTCCATTTTCTGAAGGAAACTAATCTGGAGCTAATCGTTACCATGCGTTGGGTCATAGGTAGAGGCAGTTTGTGGCTTTAATGATGGCACCTAGCATTTTGTTTGAGAACAAATCAACAAAACTATAAAAACGTGTAGGTCATGCTACTGGGTTTCCCTTTGGAGCTCTGGTAAAAAGAGGTATTCATCAACATCACGAACTCTTTGGGCAGGTTTGTGTTTCTTGAGGAGCCTTCCTTGATAGTGCTTGACAAGAGGATAGTGTGGGTTTTGGTGGAGATGGACGACTCTGAGACACTTCCAAGGACACAAAAACTCATGTTGGGAGAGAAATTCATCCTTCGACCCCTTGAATTTTGAAAGATCCCTTTTAGGTGTTTGAACTACAAAGGAGTGGGGCATGTGGTTCGCACTCGTGTGACTCCTCTTCGCCAATTTTATGGGCCTCAAAATCTCCACAAGGTTAAAGAGACACCTTTCATAACTATGATAGGGAATCAAAGTCCTCCTCACATCCCCTGAAGGACTCAAGGGCTCGGTTGTCATAAGCTTTTCCATCTGTATCTGAGAAAGCAGTTGATAACAGTGTAGTTGGGTCACAAACATCAATTCATGTTTCTTTGGCCAAGGAGAAAACTTCAACTAGTGGAACAAAATCTCAAGAAAATTATACCTGCCTAAGTCTCGGTGACGTATTTTTCTTGTGAGTTTCTTCTAAAAAAATGTCAAGGAAGGTCGATCAAGCCCGGAGCCTACTGACTCGACCGAATTTGTCAAAGCACATATGACTAAACTCTTTCATGGAAGAAATGAACTAGATAATAAGTCTCTCTCATCTTCCAATTCTCTCATTCAATTCCTGCCTCATGGAGACTCCATGCTTATTGATCAATTAGAAAAGAATGCCCTCTACCATTCTGAAACTTTCTCAAATGCATCTACTTTCCCTTCCTGCATCACAAACCATGTTTTAGATGAAAGAACTATTTGTTTAATTCTTTTAACTAGAGAATAAATAAACATTATAACTCATGTCAAAACCTTATTATGAGATCAAATGGCCATCCTAGAACTGTGCTCTTCAAGATCAATATGGACCCTCCCTCTTCTGATAAACAAGACTCTTTGTTGCTCAAAATCTGATTCAACTCTTGCACCTGGGACTAATCACTCCATGAAGGCCCTCCTCCTAGCATATCCCCATTTGAAGGTTCCCCATTCCCTCTCAGCCTTATTAATCCTCCTTCAATCCCCTCTTAGAAAGATGTCCTCAATATGATGCCCATCCCTGCTTTTTCCGGGACATCCCCAATTGATCAAATATCAATTGAACTACTTTCTCCATTCTAAAACATAACCATCAAAAAGAAAAAACTCAACAAAATTGTCTGGAGAGAGAAAGAAATCCTCTAGCGGTCATCCGAGGATGATTAAGCTTAACACCTCCTTATAATAAGGAAATTTCTACAAGGGCCCTTAGAGCATACTTGCCCTCAAAGGTTTGTTCTAAATTATTATCTTGAACCTCAACATTAGGGGGGTTGGGGAGCCCCCAAATTCAATTCCCTTAAGGGACTGATAGATATGCACATATCCTTCATTATCTTGCTTCAAGAAACTATGGTTCTAGGGGAGAAAGCTAAGGAGGCTTTTTGACATCTATGCTTAGAGTGGTATTCTCTTTCTATGGATTCCACTAGCCTGTCTCGAGGTCTCCTCTCCTTGTGGAATCCAAAATCTCCTTCTTTTCAGGCCTCCTCCTCTTTTGTTGCCATTATCTTAGAAGGATTTGTAAGGGGATTTCCACTTCCAATAACGTTGGAAAACTACTACGGACCCTATGGAGAGAGGTGGGATTTTTGGGATAAAGTCATCAATCGAACTGCTCTTGGAGCATTCTCTCCTCTTAGCTTGAGATTTAAATTTCACTATCTCACAAGAGGATTCTTGTGGCTCTCGCACCTGCTCAGATCCTCTAGCATCCTATTTTTCAAAGATGTTGCAGAATCACAATCTTCCTGATAATGGTCCTTTCCCTTTAGTCCCTACATGGAGAAATGGAAGAACTGGTGAGGAAGGTACTGCCAAATGCATCGATAGATTATGGATGTTTGGTTAGCTTGTAGATAATGTGGGGAGAATTAGATCCCGGATAAGTCAAGGTAAATTATCGGATCATCTGCTAAACCTCGTGGAATTGGATTTTGAGGACCACATAAACAAATACCCATTCATATTCAACCACTCATGGTTGGAAATTGATTCCTTTTGGTCTCCGGTGAAGGGACAAAACAACTCAGTATTAAATTACTCCTCTACCATGGTTCCCTTGTTAGAAAAATTGGGGAGCTCAAGAAGAAGGTTGTGGTTTGGTAAAAGAAAAGGAAAGTAAAGCAAAATGAGGAATTGTTGGCTCTAGAAAATTATTATGAACATATTTCTCAAACCTTTTCTTGCTCTCTTTTCTAGCAGAATTATCCCATCGAATGGGTCTCTTGGAAAATATCATACCTTAAAACTGGAAGAAGAGATCCGAAGGATCAAAGGAAGGGCTACTTAGATCAAGAATGGGGACAAAAATACAAAATTTTTCCATAATTATGCAAATCACAAAAGAATATTAACTCAATTTGGGAGCTTGAGAAGGATGGTGGTAATATTGTCACAAGTCAACATGATTTAAAATTTGCTATTGCGTCCAACTTTTCCTCCCTTTTTAGAGATTTAGGTTTTTCTAACATTGTCTCTCTACTTCAAATCATCCAAAATTACCCAAAATTCTTCAACCCTTAGGACTCTATAAGGATTGGTAGCCCTGTCTCCCTTGATGAAATTAAAGAGGTCCTCAAATTTGTTTCCAAAGGCAAAAGTCTATGCCTTGATGGTTGGATAGTCGAACTCTTCCTATCTTTCTTTAATTGAATGGCAGGCCCGATATTTGTAAAGGATGGAAGATTCAAGAAGGCCTGAAAAGTATTTAAAGCCATAAATGCAACCTAGATAGTTTTGATCCAAAAAATATCCAAACCAAAGACCTTATTTGACTCCAAGCCCATCACATTGTGTAGCATGGTTTACAAAATCATTTCAAAATTGATCTCAAATCAGATCAAGCAAAAACTAGCTAAGAAGATGTCTCTCAACCAATTTAGCTTTATGGTTGATATGAAAATTTATGATGCTATTAGCATTTCTTAAGAAGTTTTGCATTCCTTAAAATCAAAAAACCTGGAAGCCTTGATCCTCAAGATGGATCTCAACAAGGCCTTCGACAAAAGTGAACTTGACCTTTCTCACATTAGTCCTATTATATATTGATTTGGGCTTGGAGGTGGATTATGGGTTGCATAACCTCAGTAACCTTTTCCTTTTTAATCAATGGACCCCCCTCCAACACCATTTCCAGCTTCAGGGGACTTAGGCAGGGGTATCATTTGTCTTCCCTTTTATTTATGATTGTGATGGAAGTTTTGAGTCTCCAATTGCTCAAAGAAAAATACGAAGGAAATATTAAAGGCATAAAAAACAATTTTAATCAGTGTATTACCCACCTACATTTTATTGATGATGTATTGTTGATATGGGTTGGATCTGTCTCGGAATGATAGGTTTTCCATAAGGTTATAAGCTTATTTTGTCATGCCACAAGAATGGAGATTAGTGCATCAAAATCTACTTTTCATCATAATTCTATTGTTGGGTAATTTAATTGTGCTTTAAATTACTTTACACCAAATTATCAATCCAGGATCGTAAACTTGTGAAGTATACGACATTGTATATGCTAGGAGTTCAACTTTCAATTCTAAAAGGAAAAAATTGCAATGAAAAAAATTTATACTCTTTGAAAACAAATAAAATGACATGAAATGAAATATTAAGAAAGCATTGAAAAATTAATCTAGGAAAGCATGTAAACTTAATCTATGAAAGCATAGAAATATCTAATCTATAAAAGTGATTAAATTCTATCCATGAAAGCTTGTAACTTTAATCTAGAAAACATTTGAAATCTATTTCTATGAAAGAAATCAATTCTAATCACAAATGAGAATGTTTTAGAATTTAAATCTTTTTTTTTTTTGTATTTTTATATTTCTCAAGCACTTGATTGCAATATGGAAAAGAATGAAATGACAATTAGAAACTTTAAAATAAAGTATCTAAAACAAATAAATCAATCAAATCCTAAGTGATCATTAAAATGTAACAAGCTCATCATACAGAGGCGAGATGACAGATAACCAAGTAGTGATAGTTGTACAAGCCCTTTTTTTACTTTACCCAACTCGCTTCAAGAGTCATACATGGTTTCATGCAAAACTAACCTATGAACGAAACAAGTGAACGAACTAACAATCAACAAAGCAAAGCAAGAGCAGAAGCAAAAATGAAAGCAAAGCAAGTAAACTAACAAGCAAACAAAGCATGTAAGTGAACAAGCATGCAAGCAAACACTACTCCTGCTCCTACACTAACGGTACATGGGCCTGATCACGTGAAGTGATACTTCCAATGTAGCCACCGGCTCATTGGTAGACCCATGTTGGTGAAGGCTTGGTCCGCGAGCAACCCAGTTGTGCGAACCAACAAGCAAGAAAGATATAACAATGAAGACAACCACACTCTGTGATTCAAAGTGCCCACGAGACATAAGTGACTGCATGTGCATGACACTACGTGCAACTTTGAAGCATAAGCACACTCTTGACTGTAACATGTAAGAAAATGAAAGAAACAAAGATAACTTGCATTGTGCACAAGTGCTTGCAATGTAAGACTCCTCTAATGCATGAGTAATGGGATCATGTAGTTCGAGTGGAGGAAGTAAAATTTGAGTGTTGGATTGATCTTGAGTGCATGTAGATGAGTGACGAGGAGCCTTGAGTGTTTGAACAATTTCCTGGTCGGAAGCGAAACCAACCTAAAGACAACGAGGGCCTGACATAACCATCAGCTCGAGCTGAAGTGCCTTGACGGTCTGTGGGGTTTCGGCTTCGTTGATAGATAGATATTCGTAGACCAGTGGATTAAACAGATTAACAATGAGTGAATCAACATCATGATCGAATGATGAGGTTAAGAGATCACGACAACCAAGATCAGAAAATTCAGGATGTTGGTCGGCATCCTCATGGTTGGATGAATCACACAAAGGGGTAGATGAAAAGTGAACAAACTCATCCTCTGTGTTTCCAGAAAATAAAGATGAAGGATTAAGTGGATTTTCAATGAGTAACTTATCCTTTTGTTGTCGAATGATGGACTAACATCCGGTGAGTCCTGCAAGTGATGAACATTGGGTGCATCCGTGAATGAAGATACACGTGTAAAATCATGGATGGCAGGTTCACCAAAGAGGTTAGGAAAGAACAGAGGGGACTCAGATAGAAGGGAGTCATCCTTTGACGAGTGTTGATGTTCAAACTCCCACTCATACTCTTCATGAATGACAGCGCATGTTGGTTGTACAACACTGACTCCGTCAGTGGGTTGTTCCTCATTCACAAGTGAAGAGTTTGGAATGGACGAACACAAGACAACATCATCTAGAGGAACGCCTGAGTGCGAAGACAGAGGTCGAAGAAAAGAATGCACATGAGAACTTGAAGGAATCACAACCAAATCTATGCGAAAATCGAGTGGAGTGTTGTTGGGAGAGTGTGAAGGATGAGCAGGTGTGTGAGCATGATCCTCAACATCACTGGGCAGTGGTGGAGCTTCTGAATGAGAGGGAGGAGGACAATCAGTTGAGATAGCCCACTCCCACATGATATTGCGCAGTTCCATCGATGAAGAATGTTGAGCAAGGCTTGATATCAAGCTTCCTCTTGGGATGGGCAATTTTCTTAAGGCAATACTCAAACCGGTCCCAAAGATAAGCAAATTTCATCTGTCTCTTTGGAGCTTAAAACTGCAAGTCATGGAAGCGCTGCAAAAAATTAATAATGGATTCATGAGGAGCCCTCTGTTGCTATAATACTTTCCGGTCAAGATAGTTTGGATCAAAATGATAGAACGTGTCTTCAATGAACGAAATGGAGATTTGCGAAGTGTGTAAGCAAGCAGCAAACCGACTTGTTCGTTAGAAAACTCATCTTCCTCCTAAATCATGAAAAGAAAGTTGTATAAGTGCTCAGGCCAGGCCACTTCGCCTTCACCATCATACGTGTGAGTGGACAAGAGATCAAAAAGCTTCCCCGAGATGGAGACATATTCACGATTTGAAAAACACCTCGGGGGAAGAAGAGTGCAAGACTCCATGAAATATATGCAAAGGTTCAAAATTGGATGAGAGGACACAACTTGTTATCAGGCCCTCCTTCTAGTGCCATAAATGTTGACAGTGTTGGACCCCTCAACATGTCAAGGGGATCTCCCCGGTAAGAAGTCCCAATTAGACCTCAGGCCGTTTGGTGTAGGAGTCCCAACAGTGGGTCGTAAGGTAACGCCTTAACCGCGATGTCGCACAGAGGCAAGTAGAATAGCTCTGTCAACAACAAGGGTGTGACTGATGCAGTGAGTTAAGGAAGGTGTATGAGAGGTTCCAACACTTCGAAGGGGGAAGGAGGTGAATGTGAGTTCCAATTTGAAAGGGATCAGTGCCAACTCGACTAGGAACACACAACACAAATGACATGCACAACTTGTGGTGGATTAGTCCACTCGAATGCGGCAATCACACCATGCAAGGTAAGATAACACGTACAACACTCATGGATCAGTCTGAGACAAGTGTGACTGTTGTTATAGCAAGGTTCAAGTGAAAGGTCTGCTTGATGTGCGGCAAAGCAGTCAACATGGACGGTGACAACATTAAAAACATATGCAACACATTAACAAAAAGATTCATATAATTGCATGTGAACCAGTTCATACACAAGTATGTAAGTTAAATAACACATATCATTAAAGCAACCGGAGCAATCTAGCTACAATAACAACATATGCATGAAAATGTGTTGGCTCTTATTATATAAAGAAGTGTAAGTCACAATCATACAATATATCCATGTAAACCTGTTAGCCCCAACAGTGGAACGTTACAGCCACATCCACCTACTCTTCTAAAGAGATGTACTAGCTCCGTGCAGTGAAGAAGCCAAGGCGCGTTACAATACTGAGCAAGCCTTCTTCAAAATAGTCTTAGTAGAAGCTTGGTTGACCAAAAGCCTATACAATGAGTTATGAAGGACTATTTATAGCAAAGGGTGGGGTGACCGTTGACCTTCCCCTTTGTGATAGTTCAACTACCCTCATGTCTCTTCAACTACTTTATGACTGTTGCATCCAACTATTGACACTTGACTTACACTTGACATGACTCAACATTACAATGCACATGTACTCATGTGAGACAACATAGCTTGAGCAAGCCTTGCAAGACATCACTGACACTCGGTGTGTTGTGGTGAGACCAACTCTTTGACATGCTTGTGATGGTGAAGCTGGTGAGCTAATGCCAAGTTTGGTTGTCCGTGATAGTGTGCATGCACCTCATGGTGACATCTTGTTGAAGCGAACTTTTGCTTTCATTGCAAGTGGTGCATTGGTTCGGTCCCTTCTTCTAACTCGTCTACTAACATGCACATGGTCTTCTTGGGTGCAGCTGAACCAACAATACGCTGATGCATAGTGTCCATGTTGATCTTCAAGTGTGTGCCGGTGGTCATGCACATCAACTTGCCGAAGTACCCATTTGGCTCTAGTTGGACTTGCTTCTTGTCTTCACCTTGGTGAGTGTGTTGAATGGGTTGGATTGCATGCGTGTGCACAATGCCATGCATGTTGCTGAAACCCTTGCATGTGATCAACCACACTACTCACCATGTTTGCTCCATGCTAGTTACTGGGATGAATTTTTAACTTGTTTAGGTGCAGTTTCATCTGTGAGTGCACATTGCGCCCACTATTGTTCCTGATCTTGTTGCAACTCATTCGTCTGCCTGCGCAGCTTCATGTTCTTCCTGAGATGCTGCTTCAGCACATGCAACTCCTTTGTTACATCTTTTGCCTTCGTGCGATATTCATGTTGTGTCATCACTCCATAACCGGAGTCTCCAAAGTTGCTTTCATCATTAATGGACTTGTTGGAGCTTACAACCTTGTTCCGCCTCCGTGTTGTCAACAACCCTCCTCTTGCATTTGTTTCATTTGGTATGTTATCTTCAGCTGTTGTTCACGATGTTGCTCGATGTGATGTTGTCGCTTGATGTCCTTGTCTATGAACAACTTGATGTCTTCGTGAGTAGGCAAGCTCATAAACACTTGATCGACTGCATCCCCAAGCGTGATCTGAACGATGTCCTCGTCTCTTCTCTCCTGGAAACAATTGTACATGTACTGCTGAGAGGCAGATGAACACCTGCGATACCTGGAGACATGGCAATACTCATAGCAAGCAATCTTTCAGTCGAAAACCAAAATGAACATGAGAATTGACTTGTAACATACCTGGGTGAATGATCATGAAGGTTGCACAATTTCGGTCGAGAGACCGACTGCCAAGACTGCTCAAGGCACAATCTGGGCTGCTAGGAGATTGGATGACTATTGGAACTGTCCAATGCAAAGTCCACTCTGGCTGCTAACTGTTGGGATTGCGCAATGCACAAATCCAACTGGGAAGGACTGTTGACCTAGGGATAGATCTGCGCAATTTCTTGGGCCAAGAAACCATTATCCTCCAGAAATGTGCAAAATAGTCCTCGAGGCCAGTGTCGGGCAAGAATGCGAAAATATGGAGAGGAAGGTGAGCCTTCCTTTCCCAGATTGTGCAATGTAGCCTTGGTGAAGGCAGAGCCCAGGCCAAGGTTGGGTCGACTCGCCAACGGGCGACTGAAAGAAAGTAAGTTAATGAATGCATGGCGACACTAAGTGACAATAAAAGTGATTGACAGTGCATGTAAAACATGAATGAAAGATTTAACAAATAGATCAACATGCATGTGGGCGAGGCAGTTCGCCAGTTGGGCAAATGTCCGTGAAAAATAGTTTCATGCATGCGACAACAGTGAGATAGCAACGAAAACTGAAACAGAGCTAGGAAAAGCTAGTATATATGTAAATGATAGCAAGAATTCAAAGAAATCAAGCAAATAATAATCCTATAAGTGAAAATACAAAAAGCAACAGAAATGCAGCACAAGGCATGGGAAGTGGGCTTACCCCAAAACAGTTGAGTTGAATGTGCCGACTGCTCCTAGATGTGATGTGGGATGTTAGAGCTGCAAGGTTGATGTAAGGAATGAGATCTACAGTGTCCAGCTGATGAGTTTTGATAACATCGAGGTTGTGACGTGCATGCCTTAAATCTAGGGGAAGCGACAATTGGTGGGAGGTTTCATAATTGCTCCTTACATGTAACCTCTAACTGCAAAACATAGATCCTTGAAACAAGGGATGCCTTTACATGTTGCCTTGGGAGAAGCAACCCATGCATGCAATTATGTTTTTGTTTAGTCCTGAAGTGAACCGATCAACTCAGCGACACATGCATGCAAGTATGTTTTGCTCAATCCTGGAGGGAACTAGTCAACTCAGCTACACATGCAAGAGACTGCTTGACTGCTGGAGAAAAATGCACATTTCTAGCTGGGATCTGGGTTGGTTGCCCATGAGATTTGCGCAATTTCTGGGCAGAGCAACTAACTGCTACCCAGATTTGCGCAAATCCTGGGTTGAATAGCTTGCTGCTGGGAAAATTTGCGCAAATCCTGTTGGGAGGGTTGGCTGGCAGGATTGCGCAATCCTGGAACCCAACAGACTGTTAGAGAGGATTGCGTAATTCCTGGAGGGAAGGTTGGTTTCCCTCTAGAAATGCACAATTTTCAAGGGGAAGTTGCTCAACGTGCAGCTGGACCAAGTCTAGGTGAGCAACCTGTGAGGGGAATGAATCAACTATGATCGGCAAGCTGCCTTTGTGCGAGGAAAGCACTTGAAGTTTAAGTACTTAACGAAGCAAGACAAAGTGCAGTGTAAGGCTAGTAGGGAGGCTCCAAATCAGGCAAAGGAAAATTTTTGGAGGGTGTTTGTAGCCGCTACAACAAGTACTTGGAGAGATCTTTCCAACATGGTATCGTATGTGCCAAACAGAGATTATATGACCAAGTTATGACCCTATGAAATTCGTTGCCTAGCTAACCCCAACAGGGCCTGCAAACTCTTAGTGTTCCATCTCCTAGGGTTATGGTTTTGGTTGTTTAGGATTTCCCTTTGTTATTCAATAATAAAAAGTCCCTTGAGCCTCATTGTAACACAGTTCAAAGGCATGTAGTTTCCACATCTCTTCTTAGAGATAAGTTACCATCTCTCAAGCTAGTTCATTTCCATTCCACTTGTAAATAACTTTCAGTTATTTGATATTAATGAAATGAAGATTTATTTCTGTTGCATCTTTGTGTTTATGTTTATATCTGAATTTTGTTGCATTATTGCATAAGTTTGGATCAATGGTATCAGAGTGGTCTGCTCTTTCTCTATTTTTCTTTGTGTGTCCCCAATGAGGTCATGGTATAAGGAGTTAGGGTTAGAATTGGTTGAACCTTTGCAAGACCAGCCTCGCAAACCCTGATGGCCTCCCATAGCGGAAGAAAATAAATACGATGGAGCAAGAGATCCTTTCAAAATATTGCTCGAGGAAGCCCTCAAGAAACAGAGGAACGCGATGATGAATAATTTTGCCCAGATACTTCGGTGGATACACACGACAACGCATCTTCATCCAACGACCACTTTGGAGGTGTGACTCCTTCTAAGGTACAAGTCAACTTTGACATACCCATATTTGAAGGATAGATAGATGTAGAAGTCATAGATAGATGGTTAAATTTGTTGGAAATATATTTTTCGGTTCATGATTTTTCTAATTGGGAAAAGATTACTTTTGCACTCCTCAAAGCCTCCCCCCATGTCAAGGACTGGTGGGAAACCTACTATGAATAGAAGGGCGAGAGGGAAACTTCATTTTTTTTAGTTGCACCCACTTGGAATTCTTTACGAAATGTCATCAAGGAACAATATTACCCTATCGGGAGCTATGAAGATAAAAACATAAAATGGACCATGTTGTGGTAGGGAGGGGACCAAGATGTGCCAGAGTTCACAAATATTTTTCATACCCTTCGCACGAAGTTGGGTATTTAGGATTTTGAGCGGCATTTGGTACTCAAGTACCGTGGTTATCTACACAAGTGCATCTAGGAATAGATGGATTTCTTGGACATTTGTTCACTTGGCACTGCCTATCGATACGCTATCAATATCAAGCAGAAATTTAAACAGAAGAAGCAAGACTTTGGATCTGTGGATCCGAAGCAAGGGAAAAGTGCCCCCAAATTGCAAAACAAATGACAAAGCCAAGGCGGGGCGACCCAAGATAACCCGCTGAAGCTACAAGCAGAGAACGACACCTCAGAGACAAAGAAAGACACAAGGAAATGGTGTGAGTTCCATAAGAGCCCCACTCACAACACAAGTGAGTGTCGAGTCAAGCAATCACTGACAACTAAGCTGAAGGCTTCTAAATGAAAAGCATGCTTTGACCTGAAGTCGCAACCCGACAAGGGGAATGACAAAGGGAAGAAAATTATTAACGCAGAATCCAAGGTGACTGTTGCCACCACCAAGATCCAAAAGATTGAGCCCGATGATCCAAAGGAGTGGGAGCGACTCTTCCACTCACAAATGTGGGTGAAGGGTTCTCTGTTGCAATTCATTATTGACGGCGAAAGCCAAAATAACCTCAGTTCAGAAGAGGTTGTGAAGCAGTTGGGTCTACCAACCACACCACACCCGTAGCCATACACCATCGGGTGGCTTCACCAAGGATGAGATCTGCGCATTTGCTAGTAGTGTCGTCTTCCATACAACTGCAAACCCTTCATAAATGAGGTACTATGTGATGTTGCTCCTCTTGAATTTTGTGATGTATTATTAGGCCAACCATACTTGTGGAAGCATCATGTTGTGTATGAGTCTAGACCTCACATTATTATTATTTCTTTGGCTAATAAGTTATATAGGACACCAGAGGTAGCATTGCCTACCGCCATCTCTTTTATCTTTGCGAAGAAATGCAATAAGATCATTTCCCAGACCGGGAAATTTATCTTCCTTATGATTCACCCTCAAGGAAAGAAGAAGTTTGTGGCCAAATCGACAACCTCCAGACAGGGATCCTTAGCACGATAGCAACAGATGGACAAGGTTGTGGAGGAGTACAGGTACATATTCACCTCACCTAGGGGTACTCCTACACTGTCAGGTCAAGCACTCCATCGATTTGACCTTAGGCGCACTGCTACTGAACGAACCGATCTACTGACGCTCTATTATGGAGAATGATAAAATTAAGAGGCATATTCAAGAGTTGTTATAGAAAGGGCACATCAGGCCAAATTCATTACCTTGTGGGAGGCCAATCATGTTGGTACATAAGAAACATGACACCTGGAGACTTTGTATTGACTATTGAGCATTGAATAAGATAATTGTCCATAATAGGCATCCAATCCCACAGATTGATGACCTTCTAGACTGGATCAAGGGGGCCAAATATTTCAGCAAGGTTGATTTGAAGTCTGGTTATCACTAGGTGCCAATCGAACCCTCTGATGTATGGAAGACTTCCTTCAAATCCAAGGAGGGCATTTTCAAATGGTTGGTCATGCCTTTCGGGTTGACGAATGCCCCTGCAACCTTCATGAGGTTGATGAAGGACATCTTTCGGCCCTTCACCAACTCATTTGTGGTATTGTATTTAGATGACATCCTAATTTTCAACTAGAGTTGGGAAGAGAACCTACACCATATTCGGCAGGTCCTCCAAACTTGCGACAACACAAATCGTGTGCCAATTTGGAGAAATGCACTTTTGGCATGACCCAGGTTCAATATCCAAGGTGCATCATTGATGAGTGGGGTGTGCATGTGGACCCAACCAAGATACAAGTTATTCAAGATTAGCAAGCCCCAACCACTCTAACATAGCTACACGACTTTCTGGGTCTTGCCAATTTCTATCATAGGTTCACGTTGGATTTGTCTCATATTACTTGGCCTTTGAGTCAAGTCACCAAGGGCGGAGCGAAAGAAAAGTTCTTATGGTCTGAATCCTAATAGAAGACTTTTGTTGAATAGAAGCATCGTCTCTTCTTCGCATCAGTGCTCACATTACCAGACCTACAAAAACCATTTGAAATTAAGACAGGTGCCTCCGACTATGCTATAGGGGCAGTTCTTACTCTGCAAGGGCATCCTGTGGCATATCGCAGTGAAACACTTTTAGACACTGTCTGAAATTATCCCACCTATGACAAAGAGATGTAATCCATTATGCATGCATGCCGATAATGGAAGCATTACATTCCGAGGAAGGAAATGATCATCCACATAGATCACCAACCCCTGCAGTTCATGCAGACACAAATAAAGTCGTAGAACAATCACCATCAGAAATGGTCCACATATCCACAACAATTCCATTTTAAGATCAAGTACAAGAAGGGAAACACCAATAATGTTGCAGATTGTCTCAGCTGACCACCAATTATGGCATTTATCGTTGTGCTCGACTCTTGTGTACACGAGAATTCGGGGTGGTCACATCTTAACAAGAGCAATCCAGAATTCGACGACACATATTACACGCTACTCAAAGGCAAGCAAGTTCCATATTTTCACCTCCAAGGCACACTATTATGCCACTTGGAGCACCTTTGTGTTCCTTCAAGTGACTGTGCCAAGCTGATTTGGGAGGTGCACTACAGTCGGGTTGCTAGACATTTCGAAGTAGAGAAAATAGTGGCAGTGTTGCAGAAGTATTTTTTTTGGCTGAACCTTCAACAGGATGTTGGCAAGTACATCAGATCCTGCACTTCTTGCGCCATTGCCAAACCGACAATCAAGAAGCAAAGCCTATATACTCCTCTACTTACTTGTAGTCGGCTTTGGGAATCCATCTCCATGGATTACATCTTGGGCCTTCCTTCTACTAAGCATGGAAACGAATGTGTTTTCATGGTCATCGACAAATTCTCTAAGATGGTCATTCTGGAGACCTACAAGAAGAGTATCATAATAAAAGCCACTACTAAGCTCTTCTTTGAATGAGCGTGGGTACACTTTTGGATCCCACAATCTATTATCTTAGATCGATACAACATGTTCTTGAGTAAATTTTGGTCAACCCTTTGGTCGATGTTGGATACCAAGCTCACTAAGTCCACGATCTTCCATCCCCAAACTGATGACCAAATAGAGGTCGTCAATAGGATGATCATGCACATTTTGTGTATGTACAAATCGAAGCATCCATGCACATGAGATGAAAGCCTCCCCTATGTCCATCACAGCTACACCAAAGCTCTCCATACCTCAACTAGCCACAACCCCTTTCAGGTGGGGTTGGGATTCCAGCTACTATGTCCCATTAATGTGGCCACACTATTTGCAGCTACTTAGGTAGATTTAGATAATGTCCAATCTGAAGTTGTTAGAGATAACAAATTCATTGAGTGCATTCAACACTTTCACGAGTAGGTCCATGACATATTGGATAGAGCTAATGCTAAGTACAAGCAGCCTCAAGATCAACATTAGGCGCCACACAAGTTTCAAGTGGGTGACAAAGTTTGGTTACATTTTCAGAAGGAGCACCTCGTTGGGCCCCACCGCAAGCTTCACCCACTTCAATATGGGTCGTACACCATCACCACGGTTATAGGGGACAATTCCTTTGAGCTCAACATTCCATCGTTCCTTGGCCTACACTTAGTATTTAAAGTGGACCGACTGCAACCATACTTTCCCCCATTGTTGGACACATTTGACGTTGTTGAACAGATCAACCCATGATGCATCGAACATGCCATAATTGATTGGATCATGGACACACAGATCGAGAACACTCGCCAACAGAGGATCCATCTACATCGAGTTGTCAAAGTAGGCCAACTCCTTCACTAGGGCAAGCGGTTCCCAAGGGACTAGGTTCAACACAAATTTCCTGACCTCATGGAGGCTATGCATGCAATGGGGACCATTGCTTCCTGGGGGGGGGGGGGGGACTAATCTAGGTGGATATTGGTGGCCACCCACCTATTCCACCTAAACCTCTAGTCGGTTTCATCAGTTTCCTTCATTATAACAACGTTTACTATTTTTAGTAGTTTTTCGGATCTTGAAATTATGGAGTTGTTTTGACCCCATAAATGCCAATTTTTTTAGGTCTTCATCAAGCCCTTGTTGTGTTATTACAAATCCTGTATTACTTTGAGATATCTTTCCAACGAGGTATCATACGTGCCAAATGGAGATTATATGACCAAGTTATGACCTTAGAAAGTTCGTTGCCCAACTAACCCCAACAAGCCCACAAATTCTTGGCATTCCATCTCCTGGGTTTAGGGTTTTGATTGTTTAGGATTTGCCTTTGTTGTTCAATAATGAAAGGCCCTTGAACCTCATTGTAACATAGTTTAGAGGCATGTAGCTGCCACATCTCTTCTTAGAGATAAGCTACCATCACCCGAGCTAGTTTATTTCCATTCTGCTTGTAAGCATCTTTTAGTTCTTTGATATTAATGAAATGAAGATTTATTTCTGTGGCATCTTTGTGTTTATTTTTATATCTGTATTCTGTTGTGTTCCTGCATAAGTCCATATCAAAACAAGAAAAAACTGAGAAGGATCATTTTCCCTAACATTTCCCAGGATCTTTTGGTTGGGTTCTTTGACAGATCTGCACAAGGAAACAAATGTGGGGGGGAGGGGGGGGGGGGGGGAATGATTAAATAACCTAGGAATAAATCTATGTGGTTCAAAATCATCTCAGGATATGGAACAAATATAAAAGTTGAACTTCTTGTTGTTGGGCTCTAATGATTCTAACTTCTTTAAAAAATATTAAATGCATTCAAATCATTAGATATTCCAAATGTATTATTAACTGGTCAGCAAGTAAAGCCTTGCTGAAGGTTCGAAATCTTGCTGCTTGGAAAATAAAAATCGAGGATATAAGGAAGCACTTTCAAGAGATCAACTTTCACCACATTTACAGGGAGCTAAATTCAATAATAAACATGTTATTAAAAAGAGCTATCTTTATGGACTTTAGTTACATTTATTATGAAGACCTTGTTGGAACCAAAGTCCAAAGTGCTCACTCAGTGCCCATATGCTAGATGGGTCTTTAAATATCTTTTTCCAACATTTTTTAAGGCAAATTTTCTCGATTACAGTTTACGAGTTTCTTTAATTAAAGGTGACGCCTACACCTTTGTAAAGTTGGTTTCAAATTTCATGAGCTTCTTTAGATAACTCAAAAGTTATAGAAAAATTGTAATACATTCTTTAATTTTAGATCAGTCTTATACTAGTCTGAGAACAATATATCAATATGTTCATTTCAGTATTACACTAGTTTTATTAGTGTTGCTCACTTCTCGCAACATTCTATAAGGGTTGAAAACTCAGATATATTAACTGTGTCATGTACTTTTTTAAATTCTAGATAATAACAAAAATGTTTCATTTTTTCTCTGAAAAAGAAAAAGAAAAAAGAAAAAAGAAGAAAATAAAATAAAATGAAATTGTTTTTTTTTTAAGTAATAATCAATTTTACAAACAAAAAATAATAATTTTACTTTATATTTATTACATAAAAGATGCTTCCAACTATTAAAAATGTAATATAAATATTGAAATGTTAAAATAAATCACACATCATCAATTATCACTTTTAAGATTTACATAAAAACTACCTACAATGTTAAATGTCACTTTGGAAACTTCATTAAAAAAAGAATTCTTTAAAAATATTAATATGATATTATCCAATGCTATAAAGGTAGATATTATCAAAATGCTATACAGGTAGAATACAATTTATAACTAATACCAAGATTGGAACATTATTTAAATCTACAATTTTCCTCCTCTAAAAAAACAAGCAATGATAAGAGTTCCTCAACCTCAATTTGCTACCATAATTCGTTAACTCTTATTTTGTTATTTAAAAAAGAAAGGACCTTGTAATAAGGTATAGAGAATTCGCATGTATAGGAAAATCATAATAGAGGTAAGAAGAAAATGGTATCACTAAAATTAATAACCAAACAACCTCCATCAAAGCGTATGAATAAGATCTTAACAAATTATCCAAAGGTATATTTTGATTAATTGCAAAGGACTTGTGTCATTCCATAAAACTCACTCCGATGAAATTATAATTTTATGGGCACTTTGCAAATGAGACTATAAAGTACTCAAATTCAAATTTTTAAAATGTTACAAGATTTAAATACATGTAACTTATTAGGAAATGACATTATTCTTCTTGACATAAGATTGTGACAAAAAGTTGTGAGAATTACAGGGTGATTATGGATTATATATAGTATATTTTGATATTAAAATTTATTTAGATAATTGAGTTATATTAATATTAGTTATTTTTTATATTAGCAATTGTACTGAGAAGTGCAAAGAAACGCTGATAAGAAGTTTGGGGAGAATTTAGAATATAATATTAAGAGATTGATTTGTTGTTTTGGGCTAATCATCTGAAGTTACAATGAATATGATATTTCCAAAAAAAAATCGGAAATCACAAAAAAATATATTTTTATATTTTTAAAAATTGTTTATTATCCTCTACAAACTGATTATTTTGAAATAATTAAAAACATATTAAAAATATATATTTATTTAAAAAAAATCACAATGTTTTTTTAGAAAATGTTCATTATCATTTATAAACTACTTTTGAAAAAAATTATAGAAAAGAAAAATGTATAAAGTAAGCAATTTTTTTCCTCTTTCATCTTAATCCAACTTACTATAATATTCTCTTTATTAGCATATCAAATCATAATTTCAAGTATAACAACAATTGTATCTATTAAAAATTTCAATTTTTAAATTGAATATTAAGAAGCCTTCTGTGTATAAGGAAATAGACTTTATTTACAGTTATTACAAATCTATTTTATAAAAATTGACTTCATATGTTTCGAATAGTAAAAACTAAAACTATTATCATACAATCATCAATAGAAGAAAAGTGATTTTGGGTGAGTACCATGATTAAGGGATTGAAATATAAGAACGCATGAGCAAAGAATAGACCCATATTTGTCGGCATTGTGTACATCTCATTTTTTTTGGCTATTTGGTACAAGACTGAAGCCAATAATGATAAAAATGAAGACGGTGTGGATGCAAGATTGAAACGGAATACAACTGGTCTAGTCCTCTATAAACATTAATATACCATAGCGAAATGTTACAATTTTCTAATGAATAAAGACCTGGAGCCATAGTCGATTTCTTTGCACCTAATACACTGCTTGTATATATCAAACTTGTATACACATAGAATATAGTCCAACAAGTTGCTATTGTTCCATGCACAAATTATGACAATGTTGATATATACCATAGAAACTACTATACGTATCAGCTGTAGAAAGAACAATCTATTTGATTTAGTATCCATACTTTTTTAATGTTTACAAATCTGATTTTGTTGAAAAGAATCCAAAATATTTGTGATGAGCGGTTTCTTAGGAGGTCCAATGCATGTTATGTATGTAGGGAAGTCTAAAATTTTGTTGGTTGTCATTCAATGAGCTTAGGAAGTTATGTGATTGGAAAGTTTGATTAGGATGCATTGAATTAAGCAAGGTCGAAAGATTGTTGTTAGGCCCTTATACTACTAGTGTAACCCCTTATTGTTATTAATACAACCCCCTTATTATATTGATGTACCCATGTAGTGCCCATGTTGTTACTATTGTGCCCCATAGAAGCCCACTATTGTTATTATTATGCCCTTAGATTATTATTGTTATTTCGGCTCTGATTATATTATGACCCCTTAGACTCCTATATATAGAAGGAGGTCTTTTCATTTGTATCATCCAAGAATTGTTCATTTATGTAATGTAAAGGAGGTTGCCCCCTCGAAGAGGTTGAATTCTAAGGCGTTGATCTATCTTTTCTATCTTTCTTGAGCTGATTTCATAACATAACATTTCTAATTTTGTGTAAGAAAAAGATGATTGGATGCAACCAAAATATGGGAACAATGCAATAATTTTATGGATATAAATTTTCAAAGAAATGGTCCCATTTGATAAGATGTTTCACATCGTGTTCAACCTAGAGTTCCTCTTGATAGAGAACACAAAAGTTCTTTCCTTCATTTTGGAAGAGACATTATTGAAGTTCAAATGAATTTCGAGTCCAATATTGGTAATCTCTTTATTATCCAAATCCTTTTTCTCTGTAATGAATCTTATCATGACATGAAAGTTATTATAGGGTATAAAGGACCTATTTGTAAAAGATGTAAAAAAGAGAGAGGTTGACATAGTTTCTCTCATTTTATAACATGGATCCTGGAAAACAAACTCGTTTTCTAAGAGTTCTTATTCAATTTGAAGAGATGCTAATAGCATGTGTTAATCCAATATTGCGTGTGATGCATGTTTGTGTTTCCAAATATAAATATAGTCGAAACACAATTAGATTTCCACAAGATATATATGTGATTGCGTAGAACCTCCCACGATGTGTTAAACAACTTGATTCCCAAATGTGAGGAATCGTGGTGCCTACTCCAAATATTATGAATATTATGTTAAGAGAACACATGTGATGGATGCATTACTTTACAAACTTCAAATGGATAAATATTATGGGGATGTTTAACTTTACATGGATTCAATTTCTACTCTCCGAGAAAGATCAATTGATGTGTGTAGTAGGTTGTTATCTGTCAATTGTAATATTTATGAAATAGATAAAAATGATGTTCACATAGAAGAATTGGCCCTTAATAATTTGCACTCTTATTCCTCATATTTTTTTGCTTGACTACCAAATGAACAAACAATAGTTGATGAAATAAGAAAGTTTATTAAAACTGTAAATTCTACACCTGATCAAACATTAGGTTGGCTAGATAGAAATGAATATAATATTGAAGGATTATTATACATGGTATTCCCCACTTTATTCCCACTGATGATACTACTTGGTCACATCCACATATTTGTAATGTTCAAATTTATGAATATGATTTGTGTCTACTCGAATATTTTGATCAAATATTTGGAATCCATCCTCGATTTTGATATTTCTTGTTGAACATGATTACATGCACCATCATCTCCAAGAAATAACTTCCTTCCTTTTACAAAATAGTATTCATGACAATGCACCTACAACTATTCAAGATTTGTGTCAAGAACTTAGCCAATTTGTGTAATAATAAGTTGAAAAAGAAGATAATGCATTATGGTTCTTCTCCTAGGGGTACAAGGGCATATTAGACAAAGTATCATACAAAAATCACTTATATGATACCCAATTGGGTTTCATAACTTTTTTTTTACTTTAAGTGTGCCTGACACCAAGTGGCCTAACTTGTATAATATGATGCCTTCAAATGCTCATTCTCATTCAAAAAATCAACATAAAAAACAAAACAAAATGAGAATGTAATTCAATAAATCCATATTGTTTCCATTTGTGTGCACCATAGATTTAATATCTCTCATGAATTAGTGCTCCAAAAATACCTTGGAACTAAAGGATTTGAGTACAAGTTTGTCCTCATCTGCTTTATGATTTTTTCACATCTTTCTATTGTTTTGATTAATTGATATATATTTAATATATCTTCTTTCCATTTAGGCATGAGTGGTAGCATAGAGGCTCATCCCACATCTATGGTTTCTTATGGTTATCATATGTTTCAAACATGGAAACACTGGATTGGTCTAACCTTTCCAATGTGCTACAAAAACATTCTTTGATAAATATATAACATCCTAGAATCCATGTGACATCCATCAGTGAAATATAATGGGTCCTCGAAGCCTAGATGGTGATCCTTTTCTTTTGAATGCTTCATCAATTTTTTTTCTTGAAATCCTCCTTAATAGTATGAACATTTGTCAAATTGTGTTCAAAGACACACAAAGTATAATGTTCATTTTTGTTTCTGTAAGAAAGCATGTCAATATAATGCTCCATGGTATGTACATGAAGAGTAAATATCATTCATCGATGAGAAAGGGAAAATTAAATATGAGGTTTCATGTAATGATGATAGGCTAAATGTTCACAATGTTGACCTTCCCATAATGTGGCAAGCAAATTTTGATTGTTAGTTAGTTCTTTCTCAACATGCATTCTTGAAATATATTGCAATAAAGTCATCAATACATGATGACAAGAATTATAAATGCAATTGGAGATGAAGATCTAGCTTTATGTGATTACATAAAAAAATAAAAAATAAAAAATTGCATAAACGCTTGTTGACCGTGACATTGGAGCACAAGAAACTCACCATATGTTTTTTGAATCTACCTCTTGTTTTGTGTAGTTGAAAAATTGTTCCCTTGAGTGTTGGAAGAAAAGTATTCAAGAAATTATCAAGAGATACTCATTGATTTTATTTCCAAAATAGTTTTCTTGAAATATATAGCAGTCAATCAAATTTTCTAGAACATTTTTCTATGATATAAATAACAATATCTTGGGAATTTGATGCCAATTGTGAGAAAGAGCCTAGAATCATAGAGATTTCCATGCCATCATTCTATTTTGGCCACATTTTATTATATTCTTAGTGAGAATTCAAAAGGGTTTGAGACATTTTTCTAGACTAATTTGATTTTGTATAAACTATTTCGTAACATTTCATTAGATATAGGCCTTTCAAGTGACACAACGATTAAGAATTAGAGGGAGTTTAGATATTAACCATGACCAAGTATATTTTTCATTTGAAAATCCATAAGAAGATGCTAACTCTCTCATACAAGAAGCTAATGTTCAAGAATATTTTAAAGAGGGGCAACTTGTGTCTTAAGAAATTCCTCCAAATGAGGTCATTGTATCTAAGCTTCGCACTATTGGTCAAAGGGAATTTGATATAAATTATAATTGGGAGAAAAAAATGATTTTAGATGAAGTTATAGAGAGCTATTTATTTTGTAATAAACTCCAAAACTAAGGGTATTATTATTGGCAAATAAATTGGGAACAAATTTGTGTCACCATCTTCCTTATCAAAATAATAACAACTTGCTTTTGAGATCATTTTATGCCATTTAGTTGAATATGAAAATCATGATCCTCATAAAATCATTATTCAAGGAACATATAGAACTAGCAAGTGTTTTCTTATTCATTGTGTTTCTCATACTCTTATGGCAACAACTAATGGTATTATTCATTACTATTGTTTACCCCAATTGGTATTACTATTTTTAATATACATGAAAAAACAATGCACTTTTCTCTGAAGCTTCTTATTAAGGATATATAACCACTCCATGTTCAGGTGCTGGCAATATTTCAAGAAGAAATTAGGCATATTTTATATATCTTGATTGATGAAATGAGCTTTATAGGTCCAAGGTTGTTCATATAGATAGATTCATTATGAGAACCATTTCGATATAACAAATATTCTCCATTTGATGGTAGATTGATTATTCTTGGCAATGACATTAGTCGATAACCTCTTATCCAAGATAAAACTTTGTAAGACAATAGGGAAAATATTGTGGAGAAATTTCAACATTGTTGTCGCTTTGGATACAATCTTTCACTAGTAAGGAAATGATCTAAAACAATCCTGTTTTCATAATATTTTAACTAACATAAGGAATGCAAAAGCCTTTCTTAATGGTTAGGATGTTCTCATGTCACATGATGACATAAGGTTTCATCCTATGGAAATGTTGTAGCGGCTGCAACACCCTCCAAAATTTTGGGATGCATCCAATTTCGGAGCCTCCTTGGAATTTTACTTGATGTTTGCAAGCACTCGGGCTCACCTCATGAGCTCAATTGATTCTTTGCACCCCCCCTTGCTTGACCATTCAACGGACATCTTTTTGCATGTTGGTCACAAGTCACGCTTGCAGCCATGTTTTGGTCATGCAAAAGGTCCCACTTCGTATGTACAAGTTGTATTTGCTATGTAAACATTTGTCACACTCACACACGAAGTTGTATGCATTGTCACGCAAGAGTCGTCGCAATCGTTCAATGACCTATCACAAGCGTCGTGATTGTCGCTCGCACCGTCAGTCAATCATGTTGAGTATATGTTGTCTTGATGGTTTGAGACATATTTTCGTCAAGTTATGTTGAGTGTGTGTTCGCAAGCTCATGTATGCACAAATTCACTCGCTCACACACAGTCAGTTTGATGAAGTTTTGACAATCGGATCACCCTCTGACAGTCAGATCTCCACCCCAGAATTGACTCAAGCGACTGTCACCCAAAACAGCATAGAAGTGTCCAACAAGCCATTTCAATATGTGTTGCTTGCAAGCTAATCAACAAACCCTCCTGTTGGTCAACCGAAGATTTTGACCAGGCAGTGACCCTGGGACTCACTCCCCTTAAATTTTGCACAAAAGCTCTAGATCTTGCCCACTTTGCTGACTGAGGAATTGCACAGACAGGTTGGATAGACACCCAGTGTTCATCCTTGTCTCCCTCAAAAAATTGCATAGCTTATCCAGTCAACCAGTTGGCTGCTCACCCAAAAAAATGCGCAAATTTCATGAACAGTCCCTCAGCTGCCCAATAGCCCACTCAGGTCAGAAACTTTGTAGAGGTGTTAAGCAGGTTAGCCTCCCAGCGATTGCGTAGTTTTTGTCACTAGCGCTCCTACAACCCACTACCATCTCCCCTGAAAAAATGTGAATTTTTTACCAGAAATCCTCCCGTAGTCTGCTACCAGCACCCTTGAGGAATTACGTAGATTTTTCTCCCAAGCTCCTGTCCTGCCTGCACTGCTTCCCTCCAGAAATTGTGCAAATCTTCCCTCCAGCCAAGCCAAATCCCACAAATAGTCATTGTTGATCTAGAATGCCCATCTAATTCTCCCAGTGACTTCTGCGCAACTTTCACCAGTAGTGCCCAAAGCCTGCATCCCAGCTTGAAACTTGCCTAGCACAGTTTCATAGTCGTGTCCTCTCTCCCGATCACCTACATCTGAAAGCAAATGACAATGCATCATGGTATACTAGGAGGTTTATGGATTTGATGGTGTCTTGTCATGAGTGATTGCAGATATAGGTACATGAATAAGACATGACACGACAACGAACAAGATGAACAAGGAGAGCACATGAAAGGAGATAAGTTCATGAATGGACAAATGGATGATGCATGTGAGGAGAATTTTTCATGAATAGAAGAACATGTGAAGCATGTCAAAGTACAAGCAAGTGAGCGACGTGCATATGCAACATCAAGCTAACACCAAGACCATCAAAGACTTCACGCACCTTGCCATGCGCAGGTGAAGTTGTGATACACCAAGAGCACATTCATCACTCAGCAGCACTGCAGCTCGATATGGATACCACCACCAGCATGAACATACTGGCATTGTCATGTCGATTCCTTCCATGATTCATGTCAATTTCATCACTATTGTGGGCCATACTGTGTAAATCAATGTAATGTAACGTAGAATTCCAAGATACCCACATGTCATATGAAGAGTCATGTAAAGGTGAAGAGTCAAATAAGGCAAACAGTCATGAGGGAATTTGAATAGTCACAAGGGCCATTTTTACCCTTGGCTACAAATACCCCCTCATGTGTACATGCAAAGGACTCTTCACCTTGGCTCCTCCCACATAGCCTTGAGAGTTTGTAGTCTTTTCTTTGAGGAGCGAGCAATGGCTCCAACGTCCCCATCACGGGGTTAGTGATGTATGGTGTATCGATGTGTCTTGGAAATTTTGCTTAATTTAGAAGCCTGGTAACAGGCCAACACGTTTTCACACATGTATTGTAATTGTTTATAAGACTAATATTGAAGACTTTTAATTCATGTTGCTTTAACTTGTGTTAAACAATTGAACTCTTTCAATTGCTCTAATACATATATATTGATGAAAATTTGTTGTATAAGTTGTTGACATTGTCCTACCTGCAAGGGTTGCCTCACTGGACATCAAATAGAACCTTTCCCATAAACTTGTTATAACAATTGTCGCACTAGCGTGGACTTCCCTGTTGGGTGTTGTATGTGCTATCTCCTCTTGTGCGTTGAGATGGTCGCATCCTTGTGGATTACTCTTCCAATAGTTGTGCATGTACTATTGTGTTGTGTGTCTTTGATAGAGTTGGGGTTTCCTCCCTTTCGACTAGAGACTCACCTCCACCCTCTCCCTTTGCGGTGAAAGAACCTTGACACAAGTAACACTAGCAATCACCAGGCACGCAAACCTCAAAGACAAACCAGACCACTCTCATGTGCTGACAAGTAAGATCTAAGGCAAACATTTAAGATAATGGAAATTGGGCCATCATATTGGATGGGACTTCTACACCAAATAATGTGAGGTCTATTTTGGACTTCATATCGCGGAGATCCATGAATGGTTGTAGGTCTAGCACTGTCAACATTTCTTGTGCTAGAAGGAGGGTTTCCAGTTGTTTATGGTTGAATCTCCTCTCACCCCCACTCATCAATCATCTCGTCAAAGCAGTAACTTTCACTCCCTCTCACCTACGTGTGACTCTAAATTTTGTTACTCCTCACCTCCTAGGACTGAACAAGAAATTTTGTATCAACACCTTCACTCCATCCATCCCATCACCGGCAATTCACAAAAGTAGCCGAACTGATCCAAGGAATACAACATCTTCCATATGCATCAAGAAAGCCAAAAACCACTCCCACAGGGGTTGTTGTGTAATCGGTAGAAGAAGCAGTTCTTTCCACACTTGAAGGTCTGGAAGAAGTTTTTGAGAACAGACAGGAACCTCCAGTCTTCCAACAGGGAGAACAATACACCCTCGTGATCTTGGGCTTGGACTCAGGTACAGGAGGCGGAGGCAGAGTCGAACCAATAGACTTAGAACTGGAACCGTCAATTTCTGAAGAAGAGGAGGAGGACGAAGAGGAAGAAGACATGGGTGACCAAAATCTAGAATGGTTGACTCAGGGAACATTAGCTCTCCCAGGAACTTTGCACAAGATGTTGAAGTGATCGAAGAGAATGATCGCAATGTTTGACCCTAACAGCATAGTGAAGATAGAATATCACTTGGACAACTTCTACCTACAACTGTAGACCCTTGAGGTACAGTACAATAAATTTTCATGTAGATTGTTCCCATGTACCTTGGATGGTCGCGCAGCAGCATCGTATCATAACCTTGCTATCAACTCCATACATAATTGGGGTATTTTCAAATGTATATTTCTGGAAACATTTTTTGATGACAAGACCCCAACCATGTTACTCAAAGAATTGGAAAGCCTCAAGATGGAGGGGAAAGAAAAGGTAAAAGATTTCAATCAGAGGTTTCTACGCATATTGAACAAGTTTGAAGTGGACACAAAACCTCATGATTTCATCACTGTCAACTACTACACATTCTCTTTTTTTACCAGCATTGTGCAGTTCATCAAACGAGTTGTGAAACCAACACTGTTAGAAAACTGCGAAGAGGCAATCATTGTTGAAAAGGACGTGTGCACGATTGGATTCATCAAGGATGACGAACCAACAAAGGACTCCAGAGATGCGAGCAAGAAGCCCCAAGCTGCATCAAGCAAGGGTAGGGACAAGGTAACAAGTGATATTGAAACCCTTACTCATCTTGTCAAGAACTTGACAACAAAAGTGTCTGAGCTCAAATAATGGATGGTTGACACATTTGAGAGTAGTCAGCTGCCTAGAAAAAGACAAGGAATCATGTCATCTGGCAAAAATCGCTTCCCAACTAAAACTGCGTAGAGATCAGTGTTCTAGCTCGAACAGTGCGTGAATAATGAATTTTGTTCATTTCATGAAGATGATCACTCAGAAGTGTCTTGTTCAAATTGGAAGCAAGTTGCAGGCTCTATATGCAACTGCGCACTTGACATAGAAATTAGTGTGCAGGGATAGCTAGGAGATACAGACAATGATGAAGATCTTGCACTTGAAGAGGCATCAATCTCTAGGCATGTGGTGAACATATATCAGTGCTTGCAAGTAGCGCAAAAGACAAACACTGAGAAGCAGCCCTAAAAGAAAAATGATCATTACAATCTTAGAAGTAAGGGGGCTCCCCCTACACTTGGGGAAGTGAAAAAAAAGCTCGAACTGCTGAGGAAGGTTGATCCACCAGCTATCCAAAAGAATAAAACACAAAGAAATCCTGGGAAGACAGTGGCGAACAAGAGTATGTCCATGAGCAGCAAACTGTAGAACAGTCCACCAGACAACATGAACACCAATCTTACCTTGGAAATCTCGATGAGTCTACGGCTCTGGATTACAACATAGTGGAAGACATGAGGAAAACTCGCACAACCATTAGTTTTTTTGAGTTAGCTAAGATCCAAAGTCAGCATGACATCCTGTTGTGTGCACCGGGGAAAACATCAACGGATAGCGCAGCCTCTACCAACAAGGGAGTAAGAACGCCTCCCAGATCACTTTCAACCATGATAAACACACTTCGGATGGAAGAAGCAAACTTTTTTTTCCCTCCATTCCTACTTTCATTTGAAATCTTCAATTGTAATGTTCACAATTGTTTGGTTGATTTTGGCGCAACAACCAACGTCATTCCGCTCTCCATTGCCAAAAATATCAATGTGCAATGGAGCAAGACATCTGCATAGATTATCCAAGTCAATCAAACATCTGTACCATCCATTGGTGAACTTTGGGATGTGATCATTCGACTATTTCATGACAGTCGAGTTCACCAGTGCATAAACATTGTTGTTGTGGACATATCGGAAGCGTATGGCTTACTACTCAGTAGAGAGTAGTCTAGCAAGCTAAACGGATACTTTGCTATAGACTGGTCGCACATGTGGCTTCCATACAAGGGAAAAAACAATCAAATCTAGGTGTTATCCGAGAGATACATGAGGCACAATGTCACTCCCATCAATGGGGAGAATGAACTGTTGGCTTTCGCAGAGCTCATGTTGGGAAACTACCTCTTGGAAATAATGTTGGGGTGTTATCTTGCACAGCCAACTCCAACCCCACTAGACATGCAGTTGGGTCTCCTTCCTTGCCCAACTGATGAAAATTAAACATGTACAATGCATTGTAACATTAGTAACAGTGGAAGTAGCAATTGCAGTAGCACTAGTGCAAGCGTGTTGAACAGTTTGTGTACAGACAAGTTGTGGACCATGTACTTCGACAGATCAAAGACATAGGATGGATTAGGAGCCAGATGTGCCTTGATTGACCCAAAAAATAGGAAAAATTTGAATTCAAGCCACTTGGAGTTCAATTGAACAAACAACGTTGTTGAATACGAAGCATTCATGTTTGGCTTGCAAAAATCCATTAGCCTCAACGTGGTCATGCTCAAAATGGTAGGTGATTCAGAAATAGTGGTACAACAGGTATGTAATACCATTCACTATTTATCACCTCATCTCAAAAGTTACCATCAAGAGGTATGGTGACATATCTCTAAATTCCAAGTATTTAATATCAATATTGTACCAAGAACGCGTAATGCAATTGCCAATGCTTTAGCAAACGCAACTTCTAGAATGTCACCGCTTAGGGATAGATTTATTTTTGAAATCTTGTATAGACCATCTATCCTAGATAACATAACTAATTTATGCATGTTTTATGATGATCAACAGATACTGTATTTCATTGCCAACGCTGATATCTTCAAGGATGCAGCGATAGACGAAGATGAGAACGAGCGATCTTTGCAAGCTGGGGTGGAGATTAAGAAATGGAACCCCATCCCCAAAGGTGTGGTGTCTTTGGAAAAACTCTATGACTTGCAAGAACACTTTCAAGGGCCAAGGAACAGCAAAATCCATAACTCTACCATGATGCACAAACTGATTAACTTGGGGACATAACAAGATCTGAAGTTCATCAATCTTAGTATGTGTTGCATGCAGCAGGAGCAGCAAGCCTTTGTCCGCTTATTCAAACAGTACTGGGATGTGTTCACGTGGACATATGATGATATAAAAACTTACGACACATGAATAATCCAACACAATATTCTGATCAAAGAAGGGGTCAAGCCGTATTAGCATAAATTGAGGAAAGTCCATCCATCACTTGAACCCCTCATACAAAAAGATCTCACTAAGTTGTTGGATGCACGGATTATATACAGCTTTCATCATTCTACATGGGTTTCAAACCTTGTTCTTGTATGTAAGAAGTCTGGGGAAATCTGCTTGCGTGTTGATTTCCGTAACTTGAACCACACCTCGGACATAGAGAACTACCCCGTGTCATCTATGGAGCACATTTTGCAAACAGTATCTAGGGCACAGATGTTTTCCTTACTTGACAGTTTTCAGGATATAATTCGATTCTGGTAGCGGAACCTGATAGACTCAAAACTACCTTCCGTACCAAGTGGGGTACCTTCTCATACAAACAAATGCCATTTGGGCTCGTGAATGTAGGCAGCGTGACATGGACATCGCCTTCTATGGACTCATCAAACAAAGCATGGTGGTGTACCTCAATGATGTGACTATGTTTTCAAGAAAATGGGAAGACCACATATGCCATATGAAGAAAAATTTTGAGCGATGCTAGAAATACGAGATTTCCTTGAATCCCAGAAAGAGAATATTTGCAGTGTCTGAGGGGAACATCCTTGGGCACATCGTTTCCAAAAGTGAGATCAAGGTTGATCTGGACTGGGTTCAAACTATTACATAGATCCCTCACCCAGCCAACAAGAAATAAATGCAATCCTTCTTGGGAAAGATAAACTTCCTCTGGATGTTCATCTCAAACTATGTGTAGATAGTAAAACCAACGCAATTCGTGATCAAGAAGGATGCATTTTATATCTGGGGCAAGAAGGAAAAGTATGCATTCACCTGTATCAAGTAGGATATTGCAAAATCACTTGTACTCTATAGCCCAGATTTCAACAAAGACTTCTTGTTATACACCTTCATCTCCAACGACTCACTCGCTACAGTACTCACACAGAAGGATGAAATGAACGATGAACGTCCCATCTCCTTCATGAGCGCAAGTGTGTAGGGACCTGAAATCAACTACCCCATCATTGAAAAATAATCATATGAAGTATACAAGGCAATGAAACAATTCAAACCCTACTTGCTGAAGAATCATTGCATAATGTATGTGCCTCACCCAACAGTCTGCTCACTTCTCGTACAGCAAGAGCTGGGTGAACAACGTGCAAACTAGATAACAGGCTTGCAAGAGTATGATCTTGACATCAAGCCAATTCACACTATCAAGGGTCATGGTCTTTGCAAACTTGCAGTTGAGGAAGTAAACACACAGGAGGAAGAAGAAGATCTCGTCGGCTGGGAGTAGGAAATTGAAATGTATGATGCAGTACAAGCACCACCCATTGTAAACAGAAACTCTTGGTATGAAGATGTGCACCAATACCTTGAGCACGGACCCATACCCTCTCACTTATCATCAAACAGAAGAGAGAATTAGGCCTCAAAGCTTTAGCCTATAAGTTGGTGCACGAAGTGCTTTACAGAAAGCACAGTAACAGAATATTTGCTCAGGTGTCTGGAGGAAAATGAATCAGAGAAGGTTTTGCAAGATTTCCATGACGAACCTACCAAGGGTCATTTTGCGGGAAATGTCACTGCACACAAAGTTATGCGATTTGGTTTATATTGGCCCACATTATTCAAGGATGCACAGGCTTACGCCCACAATTTCCTGGTCTGTCAGCGATGCGCCGACAGAACACGAAGGTTAGTAGCCCCACTACACCATGTTGCAGTAACTGAACCTTTCCAACAATGGGGCTTGGACATCATTGGGGAGGCTTTCCCACATTCGTCGAAACAACACCACTACATTTTGATAGCGACTGATTATTTCACACAATGGAAAGAACCAATTTTGCTCAAGCAAGTGAATGACCAGGATGTCATCATCCCTCCAGTAGAACATCATCTCACGCTTTGGTGTTTTGGTATCACTTGTATTTGACAATGAAAATTACTTTTCATATTTGAAGCTTTATAGTTTTTCATTTCAAAATGGTATTGTGCTGAAACATTCATCTAACTACTACCTGTGGGGAAATGGTCTCGCAAAATCCACGAAACAAAAACCTTATCCTTATAATCAAAAAAGGCTATTTTCTATGAGCAGTGTAACTAGCACTCTGCCTTAAAAAATGCTTTACGGGCTAACCGCATAAGACCCAAACCCTCTCTGAATGCCTCACCATACTCCCTGTTCTATGGTAAAGAAGTCATCCTACTGCCCAACATCTACTTGCCTAAACTTCAGTTGTCTCAAGAATCCCAAGGCAAGCCTTGCATGTTAGTTCAACATAAGATGGATACACTCCACAAACTACAGGAAGAAAGGATGAAATAAAAATAAAATTTTACACTCCACCAAAACCATGTCAAGAGATGGTTCGACAAGAAATTTGCAGGGAAAGCTAACTTTGATGTTGGTGACTTAGGCTTGAAATGGGATAAACCCCATGAAGACAAAGGCAAGCATACGAAGTTTCAGTCCCTATGGATTGGTTTGTACACAGTCCATGAGAAGCTAGGCCCACACATATACCATCTACAATCACTTGACAGGAGGATTGACAATCTTCCTGTCAACAGCCAAGATCTCAGACATTATTTTCTGTAGGTCGGACCGCATCCATGTCATGCACATAAGTCTTTCTGTTGCATACTATTTTTATTTTTTTCTTTGCTTACTATTTCTATTTTGTTTGGTTTTGTTTGCTTTGTATCATGCTATTCTTAGCATTTTGTAAATAAGTGTTGCCCTTTACTGAGTTCTGGATTTTGAATGAGTATGTGGTTGAGATCTAAAGAGTCTTGCGACTCTACAACACTTGGCCTGTCCTATGTCTTTATTCTTTGTGCTTGGTTATAACCTTCTGTCGATGAAGTCTTGACAGGAAATATGATTTGTATGTAAGGGAAGCTTGGGTCCAACCATGATCTCGTGTCCAACTGGGAATCCCTATGCCTATACTCAACCTTCTGCTCTGTGTGATCAAGCTCATCCAACTAGTAGAAACAGAGAAGGGGAAAATCTAGAGAAAACTTATGTCAGAGGTCTTACATGCTTCTCTTAAGAAACAACCTCTTCTTGATCCAAGTCCGAGTGTGACAAAGGACCCTTCCAAGACATTTTACTTTCGTGATGTGTTAAATTTCATTTTTAAAAGAACATAAATGAATACATGTGCATGCTGTAAAGAAGAGGAACATGACAATCATCAGCACATGAAAACATAATCCATTGATAACGGAGTTTGTCTAGGAGGGACTACATCTCCGGGCCCCAATGTCAAGATGGTGTAGGTTGTTGCATTAAGTGTTGTCAATAGCAATGATGTACATAAGAGATGATGTCGCTATCATATAAGGAAAATTCCCTCATGCAGGAGTGGCTCCAAGAGATGTTTCGCTACAGGAACTCTCAGTCAAAAAAGGACTCCTATCAGTATGACATAAAACTCATGCATGATGATCACCCACCAACATGGCATAAAATTTATCTCAATGCAAACATACATGGCGACAACATCAGTATCCCATCAACATACAAAAAATGGATCTCAAAACACAACATGATGAATCATGACAACAAGTACATCACACTAATGATTCAGCATCACATCAAGTAGGAATCATGAAAAAAAGTAAGAGACAAGATCCCACATCAACATCAAACAGGGATATGTGCAGCACAATGCATCGCAAAAAGAAGTACAAGAATGCACTGCATATACCTCACATCCTGGGTCCATCTAAAGAAGAGGACGTCAAATTGCTGAAGTTGTTCGTACCATTGATCTCACAGCGTCGAATCGCATGGAAATGGCTGCTCCCACATAAACGCTGACACCTATACTCCACTTAGAAAAGTGTCCGAAAAATAGAATCAGCAAATGGGTAATCTAAACATGCCATCATATTTTTGGCGTCGAATAGTGCAAAATCAACTATTAAATTTCTGAATTCTGAGAAAATGAAAATCTAGGGCTCAACAAATCTTTTAGATTCCTCAAAGATTCCCTCCTCTGGGTCCTTTGCAAATTGGTTGTTCAGATCAGGAAACTAACTATGCCATCAGGTTTGTGCTGTTAAGAGGTGTAATATCGACATAAATTTTGTCCAATTTGGACACTACAAAAATTTCACCCTCCTAGAAATTTTGCTCAATCATGGTTCCACCTGCAATAAATTAATTTAAAAAAAATCATCTTGATTTCCATGCCTGCTCCTAGTTCCTCCATGCTACCCAGGTGCACTAGTGAAATGAAAGTTAATATACATTTTGAGCAGATTAACCAACAAGTTGGTTTAGGTGGATTGGTTTAAGGCAACGAATTATGAGGAGGAGGTTGGGTGGTCAAAACCCGACCCATCCATATTAAACCCCAAACTATTTTAATATATATATTTTTTTTATGGCACATGGTTTACAACTATTTAATGGTGCATTTGATTTTTGGTATGCCATTTAAGTGCTGCATTAAATTTTGAAACCATCGGAGGGTTGGATGGTAAATGGAGGGCGCATTTAATTGGATATGAGGGCACATGTATTAATTAGTTGGTGCATGATTTTTGGTGGCTGGTACATCATATGAGGCTGCTCGGTGGGGGCCGGCACACGTGGGCCAGGCGGGTTCGATCCCCACTGACCTTGCACTCAATCATGGCATATTGATCTAGGTGGATATTGGTGGCCACCTGCCAAGTCCACTTGGAGCCCCACCATTGTTTATTTCAACTTTTCAGTTTCCTTAATTATAGCACAATTTACTATTTTTAGCAATTTTTCAGGTCCTAAACTTCCGGAGCCATTTTGAGGCACTAAAAGATGTTTTTTGGGAAACCTGAGAGCAACATGGGTCCAAGGACTAAAGTTTCTCTTCCCAAAGTCGTAGTTCTCGTATAGATCTTTCTAACGAGATATTGCACGTGTCAAACAGAGATCGTATGCCAAAGTTACCACCCCGGGAATTTGATGTACCAATTTACCCAAACAGGGCCCACAGTTTGGCATTTCATCTTCTAGGGTTAAGTTTTTGGATGTTTAGGGTTTTCCATTGTTTCTCAACAATAAATAGGCCTTCAAGCCTCATTGTAACACAGTTCACAGGCATGTAGTCGACACATCTCTTCTAAGAGATAAGCTACCATCGTCGTAGCTAGTTTATTTCCATTTCTATTTGTAAGCATATCTCAGTATTTTACAATAATGAAATGAAGTATTATTTACACTGCATCTATGTATTTATGGTTATCTCTGTAATTTGTTGCGTTCCTATTTAAATTTGGATCAATGGTATCAGAGCGGTCTGCTTTTTCTCTATTTTGCTTTGCATGTCCCCAACGAGGTTGGGATATAAGGAGTTAGGGCTTGAACTAGTCGAACCTTTGCAAGACCAGCCTCACAAATCCTGACGGCCTCCCATGGCAGATGAAAAGAAAGATGAGGAGGCAGGATATCCTATCAAAATCTTGCTCAAAGAAGCCCTCAAGCGGCAAAGGAACGCAATGATGGACAACTTTGTCCAGATCCTTCAGTGGCTACCCAGAGGCAATGCGTCGACTTCCAACAGCTACTCTGGAAATGCCACACCCTTTAAGGTACAAGTTAATTTTGAAATCCCCATCTTCGAGGGTCAAATAGACGCAGATTCCATAGATAAATGGTTAAATCTACTAGAAGGTTATTTTTCTATTCATGATTTTTTGAGTCGGGAAAATATTATTTTTTCTCTTCTCAAAGCAGCCCCCCACGTCAAGGACTGGTGGGAAACCTACTACGAACAGAAGGATGAAAGTAAGGGCTCACTATTTTCAGCCACACCCACTTGGAATTCATTCCAAACTACCATCAAGGAGTAGTACTACCCTATTGGAAGTTATGAGGATCAATACATAAAGTGGACCACGCTGCAGCATGGAAGGGACCAAGACGTGCCGAAGTTTACCAATATTTTCCATACCCTTCGCACAAATTTGGGTATCAAGGATTCAGAGAAACATTTGGTGCTCAAATACTGCGGCTTCTTGCACAAGCACATCTAGGAAGAAATAGAATTCCTGAATATCTCCTCGCTTGGCACAACATATCGATATGTCATCAAGGTCGAGAAAAATTTTAGACAGAAGAAGCGAGACTTTGGATTTGCAAATCTGAAGCAAGGGAAAGGTGTCCCCAAACTGCAAAACAAAGGACAAAGCCAAGGTGGGGCGGCCCAAGACAACCCACCAAACCTGCAAGCAAATAACAACATCGCAAAGCCAAAAAAGGACACAGGAAAGTGGTGTGAGTTCCATAAGAGCTCCACTCACAACACAAGTGAGTGTCGGGCCAAGCAGTCACTGGTGGCTGAGCTAAGGGTTTTAGAATCAGATGCATGTTCCGACTCTGAGTCAGAACCTGACAAGGGGAATGACAAAGGGAAGTAGATTATTAATGCGGAGCCCAACACCATCGTTTCCACCATGAAGATCTAGAAGGGGGAACCCGAATACCCAGAGGAGGAGGAGCATCTCTTCCACTCCCAAATGTGGGTAAAGGGCTCCCCTCTACAGTTCATTGTCGACAACAAGAGCCAAAAAAGCCTCATTTTAGCAGAGGTCGTGAAGCGGCTAGGCTTACCGACCACAACACATCCACAATCGTACACCATCGGGTGGCTTCACCAAGGACAAGATCTTCGCGTAAGCCAGCAGTGTCACCTTCCACACAACATCAAGCCCTTCACGGATGAGGTATTGTGTGATGTTGCTCCCCTTGATGTTTGTGATTTATTATTAGCACAACCATACTTGTGAAAATGGCATGCTATGTATGAATTAAGGCCCTTTGTCGTATTGTTACGTTCGGAAATAAGTTGTACAAGATACTAGAGGTAGCACCGCCTACCGCCATCTCTTTGGTTACTACAAAACAATGCAGTAAGCTCATTTCCAAAACCAGGAAATTTGTTTTCCTGATGATACGCCCTCAAGGAAAGAAGAAGGCGGTGGCCACGACCTCTAGATAGGACCCCTCAGCACGACAACTATAGATGGACAAGGTTGTGGAGGAGTACGAGGACATCTTCACCTCCCTTGTAGGGGTTCCTCTATATTGTCAGGTCAAGCACTACATCGATCTAACCCTAGGTGCACCGCTACCTAATGAACCAATCTATCGGTGCTCCATTATGCATAACAATGTAATCAAGAGGTAGATTCAAGAGTTGTTGCAGAAAGGTCACATCCGTCTGAGTTCATCGCCTTGTGGGAGCCCGATCGTGTTGGTACAGAAGAAGGATGGGACTTGGAGACTCTGTATTGACTATCGGGCACTGAACAAGATCACTATTCGTAATAGGTACCTGATCCCACAGATTGATGACCTCCTAGACCAGCTGAAGGGGGCAAAATATTTCAACAAGATCAATTTGAAGTCAGGATATCACCAGGTACCAATCAAAACCTTCGATGTGTGGAAGACTACCTGCAAAGCCAAGCAGGGCCTTTTCGAATGGTTGGTTATGCCTTTTGGATTGACAAATGCTCCTACAACCTTCATGAGGCTAATGGATGACATCTTGCGGCCATTCACCAACTCATTTGTAGTGGTATACTTGGATGACATATTGATCTTCAAGAGTTGGGAAGAGCACCTCCACCACATCCGCCAAGTTCTCCAAACTCTGTGGCAACACAAGTTATGTGCCAATTTGGAGAAATGCACTTTTGGCATGACTTAGGTTTAGTATTTGGGATACATTATTGATGAATGGGGGGTGCATGTGGATCCATCCAAGATCCAATTCATTTGATATTAGCCATCTCCAACCACTCTGACAGAGCTTTGTAGCTTTCTAGGTCTTTCCAACTTCTACCAGAGGTTCGTGTTAAGATTTTCTCATATCACTTGGCCCTTGAGTCAAGTCACCAAGGGAGGAGCGAAAGCAAAATTCTTTTGGTCTGAGTCTCAACAGAAGGAATTCATAGATTTGAAAGATCGCCTCTGCTCGGCACCATTGCTCGCATTACCAGACTTGCAACAACCATTTGAGGCCAAGACAGATGCCTCTGACTACGCTATTGGGGCAGTCCTTACTCAACATGGGCATCCAGTTGCATATCACAGTGAGACACTTTCAGACACAATCTGGAAGTATCCCACTTATGACAAAGAGATGTATTCCATTTTGCAAGCCTGCTAACAATGGAAGCATTTCATTTTGGGGAAGGAAACGGTCATCCACACAGACCACCGACCCCTGCAGTTCATACAGACCGAAGGGAAATTGAAGAATGATCGCCATCAGAAGTGGTCCACATACCTGCAACAGTTCCATTTAAATATCAAGTATAAGAAGGGAAGCATCAATAATGTTGCAAATTGCCTCAGTCGACCACCGATCATGGTGTTAACTACCGTGCTCAACTCTTGTGGGCACGAGAATTCTAATTGGCCGCTTCTCTACAAAAGCGACCCAAAATTCGGCAACACATACCAGACACTCTTGGAGGGTCAGCATGTTCTAGATTTTCACCTCCAAGATGCCCTGTTATGCCACCTGGATCACCTTTGTATTCCTTCAAGCGATCATGCCAAGATGATTAGGGAATCACACTACAATCGGGTTGCTGGGAATTTATTGGTTGAGAAAACATTGGTAGCACTACAGAAGTATTTATATTAGCCGAATCTTCGACAGGATGTCAGGAAGTACATCAAATCATGCACTACCTGTGCCATTGGCAAGCCAACCATCAAGAAGCAAGGCCTCTATACCCCGTTGCCTACCCCTAATCGACCTTGGGAATACATCTCCATGGATTACATGTGGGGCCTTCCTTCTACTAAGCATGGAAATGACTGTGTTTTCGTGGTCGTCAACAGGTTCTCAAAGATGGCCATTATGGCGGCCTGCAAGAAGAATATCACAACAGAAGCCACTGCTAAACTCTTCTTTGAATGAGTGTGGGTGCACTTTGGGATCCCACAATCTATCATCTCAGATCAGGATAGCAGGTTTCTCAGTACATTTTGGTCCAGCCTCTAGTCAATGTTGGACACCAAACTCACTAAATCCACAGCCTTCCATCCTCAAATTGATGGCCAGACAAAGGTATTGAACAAGATGATCGTACACATTCTACGCATCTACAACTCAAATCATCCACACACATGGGATGAGAGCCTCCCCTATGTTCATCACAGCTACAACCAGGCTCTTCACAGCTCGACTGGCCATAACCCTTTTTAGATGGGCTTGGGATTCCAACCACTATGTCCCATTGATGTGGTCAGACCATTTGCAACTACTCACGCAGATTCAGCTCATGTACAGTCCAAAACAGATAAGGCAAACAGCTTCATTGAGCACATCCAACATATTTTCCAACAGGTCCATGACATTATGGAGAAATAAAATGCCAAGTACAAGCAACAAAATGATCAACATTGGGTTCCACACAAGTTTCATGTGGGCAACAAAGTCTAGTTGCATTTGCAAAAGGAGCGCCTTACTGGAGCCTATCAGAAAGTCAGACCACTTTGATATGGTCCTTACACCATTACCAAGGTTGTGGGAGACAATTCATTTGAGCTTAACATTCCCCCATTCCTTGGCCTGCACCCAGTGTTCAATGTGGACTGCCTTCAGCCACACTTTCCACCATCAGTAGACACTTCTGACATTGCAAAACAGCTCACACCCACAGAGTTAAATCTAGATTGCATGGAACAAGCTGCAACTGATTAGATCATGGACACACAGATCAAGCACACTCACCAGCAGAATATCCAACTATATCGGATTGTCAAAGCAGGCCAACTCCTTCACTATGGACCAAGTTCAACAGAAGTTTCCTCATCTCATGGATGAACTCAACACAATGGAGACTGTTGCTTCCTAAGGGCAGAGGAATGATCCAGGTGGATGTTGGTGGCCACCCGCCAAGTCCACTTGGACCCCCACCATTGTTTCTTTCAGCTTTTAAATTTCCTTAATTATAACACAGTTTACTATTTTTAGTATTTTTTCAGGGCCTGAACTTCCTGAACCGTTTTGAGGCCCTAAAAGACGTTTTTTGGAAAAACTAGGAGCAACATGGGTCCATGGACCGATGTTGCTCTTCCCAAAGTTGTATTTCTCGGATAGATATTTCTAACAAGATATTGTGTGCGTCAAACAGAGATCATATACCAAAGTTACGACCCCAGGAAGCTGATGTACCAATTTACCCAAATGGGGCCCACAGTTTGGGGTTTCATCTTCTAGGATTAGGTTTTTGGATGTTTAGGGTTCCCCATTGTTTCTTAACAATAAATAGGCCTTTGAGCCTCATTGTAACATAGTTCAGAGGCATGTAGCCGCCACATCTCTTCTCAGAGATAAGCTACCATCACCCTAGCTGATTTATTTCCATTTCTTTGTGTAAGCATATTTCAGCATTTTACAGTAATGAAATGAAGTATTATTTTTGCTGCATTTGTATTTATGGTTATCTCTATAATTTTTTGTGTTCTTGTTTAAATCTGGATCACATACGGTTAAGGTTGGGGGGTTGTGGGACGGGTCCACCGGAGGTGGCCGGCCCACCCCATCTAAATACATATATATGTAACAATGTTGGTTGGAGGGCTCGCGCGGGATGATGGCCGCCGAGCCATATTTAATGTAAAAAAAAAAAATTGTTAACATGGTCACGATTGGGCTGGAGGGGTCATGGGCTGTCGGCCCTTTAATAAAAAAATTGTAATAGTTTTTGGGGTGGGGGGTGGTGGCCTGCCACACACGATTATATATATATATATATATATATATAGACAAATTTGAGAAAATGCCCTATGTCTAATAAAATAGTATATATATATATATATATATATATATATATAGATAAGATATAGATATAGATATAGATATAGATATAGATAGGATATATATATATAGATATAGATATATATATATATATATATATATATATATATATATATATATAATATATATATATATATATAATATATATATATATATAATTTTTATTAGACATAGGACATTTTCTCAAATTTGTCTAACATAAGGGTTATTAGACAAATTAAAGAGGCAACAATTTTGCCCATTTTCGGGAGCTTGGTTTCATGCCTTGGGGTCGGTCAAATTGTAGGATACTTAAATCTAGCCCACAGCCCAACTTTGACCAAAACTTTGACTGGTTCGTTCTCCCTCATACGAGCTTAGATTGATGAACCGTTTGCACCACCGTGAACAAGACGACAAGATCTACGCTTTGGTCCTAGTTTGAATCATTTTGATCACTTTGATTTTCGAGCTTCCATAAGCCCTCTTTGTCCTATGTGTATCTCTGGAGCCACCTGGATCAATCCTCCCCACTTAGGAGCTTTTGGTCCTCCAAAAGCAAATAAAAATAATCTACAACTTCTTTTTACCTTATATGCATCACAAGCATCCTGAAAGGTCTCACTTCCATCTCTACCTTTGTTCTTCAGAGCCTTAAGCGATGAGCCGACACCTGCAACCTCTACAACCTATAGTACATTGTTTTACAAATTATATGCTTGACTCTCATGACCAACTAATGACCCAAGCATCCCATACTTTCCCCGAGTTTATAACACATACTCGGTGGTCAAGTTTACATCAAGATGGACACAATACCCCTGCTACGAAAACAAGGCCAACATATCATTGTTTCTCCAACAAGTGATGGAAAACACATCATCATTGCAACACATGATTTACAAAGATAAGGCCAAACACCAATTTTTTTTACAAGTGATGGAAACACGACATCACTTTCACAGTTTATCATGCAACTCAAAATACGACCAAACATCATTGTTGCTTAACAAGTGATGGAAAACGCATCATCACTTTTACATTTTAAAATGCAACAAATGATTTACAAAAGCATGACCATGACAAGCTAACATATCTAAAAACCATTTTTCACTTATCAAGGTGAATGGGTCGCCTCCTTGTGATGCATTCGATGGTCGAACAACTGCTTCACCTGGTTCATGCACCGACACTTTGTCTTTAAGGCTGCTTTGGATGGAGCCTCCAACAAGTGGTTCTTTGATGGCCACTTCTATCACAATGACTACAATAGGTTTTCTTCCTCTAGATATGCTTAACATGTTTCTTTACCTGTTGTTGAGAGGGTCTTTCATGCCTCTTCTTTGTTTGTGCTGCTATTCTTTTCCAACACTTAGAAAATGTATGGTTATGTAATCCACAAAAGGTACATGTTTTTCGATGTCTGGATTCATGTCCATCATTAAAAACATGATTATAATCGAAATGAACATTTGAATATCGAGAGTGGTTATACCATTCCTTGTCATCTCTGGTGTAAGTATGGCGATGAGAGCTTGCCTCAACTCTTTCCCTGCAATGGTTACTGCCATGGGATGATGGGGAGGTGTCCCCATCATTCCCTTTCCTCAGCAATTTCGACAATGTCTCTGAAGAATCTGACGCCTTCGAGCATTCTCCCTCAGTGTATCTCAAGCCTACAAAATGAGCTCTCTGCACAACCTCCAATGGTTGAGTTATTCCTTGGTTATTAACACCAATTTATTTTTCCTCCTCGTGCCTCATCTTGGTAAGGGGCCTCATGTTTGTCCCTATAATTTGGATCTCTAAATTTCCAACAAAAAGCATACTATGTGAAGACAAAATTGAAACGAAATCAACATCTTTTACCTCCTTTATCAATTTGGAAAGAATTGATGAGGACTTCTCATCATCTGTTGTTGGTGCTTCGCTTGTTGTCTTGGCGCATTCCCCAACTTTGTTTCTGACATACCCAAGTCCTGCTTGATGGGGTAATTCTTCTACTTTGATGAGGTTGACAATGCCTTGACCATTAACACCCAAGCCTTTTCCTTCATACCCCATTCTCTTCAACAGTTTGGAGCCAATTCCTGTGGTATTATTTTCAAAAATAGCGAAATCATCATCAGGACACATACATGAATTTAGAGAATTACTTTTTACCTCACATGGGTCATGCTGCAACTTTTCCAAGGCCTCATCCTTTGCTTCCAGATTTTGTAGCAAAATTTGTTTCTCCTCTTTCTCTTCATGTAGAATCATCTTCAATTCAGTGTTCTTTGTTTGAAGGTTGTGCTTGTTGTGCTTCAGTTCTTCTAGGGCCTCTTCCGTGGGTTGCAACTAAAGTTGCAATCGCTCCTTTTCCTTTGTCTCTTTCTGTAGAGTTTCATACATTATTTCCACCCTTTTGGAAATTTTGAGCATGGCCTCGTACATCGCTCTTTCATCCTTTGTCGTTGCATGTTCCATTTTTCATGCTTGCAATTCACATCCACGCAAATACCACTCTGATACCACTTGATCTAGGTCTAGTGTGAAAAAGGACCCTTCCAAGACCTTTTACTTTCGTGATGTGTTAAATTGCATTTTTAAAAGAACATAAATGAATACATGTGCATGTTGTAAAGAAGAGTAACATGACAATCATCAGCACATGAAAACATAAGCTGTTGATAACGGAGTTCGTCCAGGAGGGACTACATCTCCAGGCCTCGATGTCAAGATGGTGTAGGTCACTACATTAAGTGTTGTCAATAGTGATGATGTACATAAGAGGTGACATCACTATCATACAAGGAAAATTCCCTCACACAGGAGTGGATCCAAGAGATGTTCCGCTACAGGAACTCTCAGTCAAAAAAGGACTCCTATCAGTATGATATAAAACTCATGCATGATGATCATCCTGCCAACATGGCATAAAAGGGATCTCAATGCAAACATACATGGCAACAACATGAGTATCCCATCAACATACAACAAAGGGATCTCAAAAAACAACATGACGAATCATGACAACAAGTACATCACACAAATGATTATGCATCACGTCAAGCAGGAATCATGAAAACAAGTAAGAGACAAGATCCCACATCAACATCAAACAAGGGTCTGTGCAGCACAGTGCATCGCAAAAAGAAGTACGTGAACACACTGCATATACCTCACATCCTGGGGCCATCTAAAGAAGAGGACATCAAACTGTTGAAGTTGTTTGTACCATCAATCTCACGGCATTGAATCGCATGGAAATTGCTGCTCAGACATAAATGCTGACACATGCACTCCACTTAGAAAAGTGGCTGAAAAATATAATGAGAAAATAGGAAATCTAAATGCACCATCAGATTTGTGGCGTCGAATAGTGGAAAATCGACTGTCAAATTTCTGAATTCTGAGAAAATGAAAATTTGGGGCTCAAGGAATCTTTTAGATTCCCCCTAGATTTCTCAAATATTCCCTCCTCTAGGTCCTCTGCAAATCGGCTGCTCATATCAGGAAACTGATTGTGCCATCGGGTTCGTGTCACCGAGAGTTGTAAGATCAACATAAAATTTGTCCAATTTGGACACTGCAAAAATTGCACCCTCCTGTAAATTTTGCTCAATCATGGTTCCACCTACAATAAATTAATTAAAAAAAATTGTCTCGATTTTAGTGCCCGCTCTTGGTTCCTCCATGCTTCCCGAGTGCACTAGTAAAATGAAGGTCAATATACATTTTTGGGCGGATTGACCAAGAAGTTTGTTTAGGTGGATTGGTTTAAGGCAACAAATTATGAGGAGGAGGTCAGGTGGTCAAACCTCGACCCCTCCATATTAAACCCCAAACTATATATATATATATATATATATATATATATGGTGCATGGTTTACAACCATTTAATGGCACATTTGATTTTTTGTATGTCATTTAAGTGTTGCATTAAATTTTGAAATCGTCAAAGGGTTAGATGATAAATGGATGGCGCATTTAATTGGATATGAGGGCGCATGTATTAATTGGTTGGTGCATGATTTTTGGTGGCTGGTACATCATATGAGGTTGCTCAGAGGGGGCTACCCCACGTGGGCCAAGTGGGTTCGATCCCCGTCGACCTCGCACTCAATCATGGTATACGGTTAAGGTTGGGGGAGCTGTGGGTCAGGTCCACCGGAGGTGGCCCGCCCACCCCATGTAAATACATATATATTTAACGGTGTTGGTTGGAGGGCTGAGCCGGGTGATGGCTGCCGAGCCATATTTAATGTAAAAATAAAATAAAAAAATTGTTACATGGTTGCGGTTGGGCCTACGGGGGTCATTGCCCATCGGCCCTTTAATAAAATTTGTTTTGTAATAGTTTTGGGGTGGTGCCCGCCACCACATTATATGTCTATATATAATATATATATATATATAATATATATATAATATATATATAATATATTAATATATATATATATATCTATATATATATATATATATATATATATATTAGACATAGGGAATTTTCTCAAATTTTCCAACATAAGGGTTATTAGACAAATTAAAGAGGCAGCAATTTCGCCTGTTTTTGGGAGCTTGGTTTCATGCCTCGTGGTCAGTCAAATTGTAGGATACTTAAACCTCGCCTACAACCCAACTTTGACCAAAACTTTGACTAGCTCATTCTCCCTCATACAAGCTCGGATTGATGAACCGTTCACTCTACTGCAATCAAGACGATGAGACCTACGCTTTGATCCTGGTTTGAAATCATTCTGATCACTCTGATTTTTGAGATTCCATAAGCCCTCTTTGTCCTGTGTGTGTCTCTAGAGCCACCTTGATCACTTCTGCTCTCAATAAGTTGGGATCCCTCTTCCACCCCAAAAAATAAATAAGTGCCTATGCACAGTGCTCTTAAAAAAAATAGAAAGGTGAAAGAAGAGAAAGTATTCTTACGCAGAGAGTTGAAGCATACAACTCCACCAGGGTACTGACCAAGATCACTAAGAGTGGAGCAATGTGTGTGTTCCTGTGTGACTCTGTCAATGTACTATCTATACCTGCTAGCAGTGGAGCAACACCAAATATGAAAACTTATACTTTGAAAAAAAATTAACTCGCGAGCCAAACTACCCTTCCCAATTTCAAAACACTATGATCAAGCTGAAACTTTTGTTGTGTTTTGACTAATTTGGGGAAATGTGAACCATGTTTGTCCATGGGGTAAGTGAGGAAGCCAACGTAACCTGCACAGCAATTCAATAAGTCTCCCTAAAATACCAAAACAAAGAATCTGGAATTCAACTAGTGTGTAACCAAGTGTTGTAGCGGCTGCAACACCCTCCAAAATTTTGGCCTGCATCCAATTTCGGAGCCTCCCTTGGATTTTTACTCAATTTTTGCAAGCACTCAGGCTCTCCTCATGAGCTCAATTGAGTCTTTGCACCCCCCTTGCTTGACTATTCAACGGACATCTTTTTGCATGTTGGTCATGATGTCACGCTTGCAGAAATGTTCTAGTCATGCACAAGGTCCTACTTTGTGTTTACAAGTTGTATTCACTATGAAAAAATCTGTCGCACTCACATAGAAGTTGTATGCACTGCCGCACAAGCTTCATCACGACCATTCAATGACCTATCACAAGCGTCGCGCTTGTCACTCACACCGTCGATCAACCATGGTTAGTATATGTTGTCTTGATGGTTTTAGGTGTCTTATCGTCAAGTTATGTTGAGTGTGTATTCGCAGGATTGTGTATGCACAAATTCACTCACTCACACACTTAGTCATTTTGTTGAAGTTCTGATGATGGGATCACCCTCTAACACGCGAACCTCCACCCCAGAATCGACTCAACCAACTATCACCCAGAACAATGCAGAAGTGTCCAACAAGCCATTTCAATCTTCATTTCCCGCAAGCTGATCAACCAACCCTCCTACTAGTTAGATGGAGAGTTCGACCGGGAAGTGACCTCAAGACTGACTCCCCTAAAAAAATGCGCAAAAGTTGCAGACCTTTCCTACTTTACTGACTGAGGAAATTGCAAAGACAAGTCGGACAAACACCCAGTGTCCATCCCTATCTCCCTCAAAAAATTACATAGTTTTACCAGTCAGTCAGTCGATTACTCAACCCAAAAAAATTTTCATATTCCATGAGCATTCCCTCAGCTACCCAACAGCTCACTCATCTCAGAAACTGTACAGAGGTGTTCAGCAGGTCAGCTCCCAGCAATTGCGCAGTTTTTTTCACCAAGACTCTTGTAGCCCACTATCATCTCCCCTAAAAAAAATGCACATTTTTTCCCAGCAAGCCTCCTGCAACCCGCTACCAACTCCGTTGAGGAATTGCATAGTTTTGCTGCCAAGATCCTCTACTGCCTGCACTGCTTCCCTCCAAAAATTGTGCAGATCTTCCCTCCAGCCTAGCTAAATCCCACAGGCAGTCACTGCTGATCCAGAATGCCCATCTCAGTCTACCAGTGACTTCTGTGTAATTTTCCCCAATAGTGCCCGAAGACCACAACCCAGCTTGAAACTTGCCTTGTGCAGTTTCATAGCCTTGTCCTCTCTCTAGGTCATCTACATCCGAAAGCGAACAACAATCCATCACAGTAAACTAGGAGGTTTACGGATTTGATTTTGTCTCGTCGTGGGTGATCACAGATACAGGTACAAGAATAAGACATGATATGAGGACGAATGAGATGAATAAGGAGAGCACATGCAAGGAGATATGTTCGTGAATGGACGAATGGACAATGCATGCGAGGAGAATTTTTCACAAACAGACGAATTTTCTTGACTTCCAAATTAACAAACAAAAGTTGATGAAATAAGAAATCTTTTTGAAAGTGTAAATTCTACACTTGATCAAACATTAGGTTGGCTAGATATAAATGAATATAATATTGAAGGATTATTATGCACGGTATTCCCCACTTTATTCCCACTGATGATACTACTTGGTCACATCCACATATTTGTAATGTTCAAAGTCATGAATATGATTTTTGTCTACTCGGATATTTTGATCAAATATTTGGAATCCATCCTCGATTTTGATATTTCTTATTGAACATGATTACATGCACCATCATATCCAAGCAACAACTTTCTTCTTTTTACAAAATAGTACTCATGACAATGCATCTAAAACTATTCAAGATTTGTGTCAAGAACTTAGCCTATTTGTGTAATAATAAGTTGACAAAGAAGATAATGCATTATGGTTCTTCTCCTAGGGGTACAAGGGCATATTAGACAAAGTATCATACAAAAATCACTTATATGATACCCAATTGGGTTTCCTAGCCTTTTTTTTTACTTTAAGTTTCCTGACACCAAGTGGCCTAACTTGTATAATATGATGCCTTCAAATGCTCATTCTCATTCAAAAAATCAACATAAAAACAAAACAAATGAGAATGTAATTCAATAAATCCATATTGTTTCCATTTGTGTGCACCATAGATTCAATATCTCTCATGAATTAGTGCTCCAAAAATACCCTGGAACTAAAGGATTTTAGTACAAGCTTGTCCTCATCTACTTTATGCTTTTTTCACATCTTTCTATTGTTTTTATTGATTTATATATATTTATTATATCTTATTTCCATTTAGGTATGAGTGGTAGCATAGAGGCTCAGCCCACATCCATGGTTTCTTATGGTCATCATATGTTCCAAACATGGAAACATTGGATTGGTCTAACCTTTCCAATGTGCTGCAAAAACATTCTTTGATAAATATGTAACATCCTAGAATCCATGTGACATCCATCAGTGAAATATAATGGGTCCTATAAGCCTAAATGGTGATCCTTTTCTTTTGAATGCTTCATCAATTTTTTTCTTGAAACCCTCCTTAATAGTACGAACATTTTTCAAATTGTGTTCAAAGACACACAAAGTAATGTTCATTTTTGTTTGTGTAAAAATCATGTCGATACAATGCTCCATGGTATGTTCATGAAGAGTAAATATTATTCATCGATGAGAAAGGGAAAATTAAATATGAGGTTTCATGTAATGATGATAGGCTAAATGTTCACAATGTTGAACTTCCCATAATGTGGCCAGCAAATGTTGATTGTTAGTTAGTTCTTTCTTGACATGCATTCTTGAAATATATTGCAATAAAGTTATCAATACATGATGACAATAATTATAAACGCAAGTGGAGATGAAGATCTAGCTTTATGTGCATACATAAATTTTTTTGCATAAACGCTTGTTGACTGTAACATTGGAGCACAAGAAACTCACCATATGTTTTTTAAATCTACCTCTTGTTGTGTGTAGTTGCAAAATTGTTCTTTTGAGAGTTGGAAGAAAAGTATTCAAGGAATTATCAAGAGATACTCATTGATTTTATTTCCAAAATAGTTTTCTTGAAATATATAAAAGTCAATCAAATTTTCTAGAACATTTTTCTATGATAGAAATAACAATATCTTGGACATTTAATGCCAATTGTAACAAAAAGCTTGGAATCATAGAGATGTCCATGCCATCATTCTATTTTGGCCACAATTTATTATATTCTTAGTGAGAATTCAAAATGGTTTGAGACATTTTGCTAGACTAATTTGATTTTGTATAAACTATTTCGTAACATTTCATTATATATAGGCCTTTCAAGTGACACAACGATTAAGAATTAGAGGGATTTTCTATATTAACCATGACCAAGTATCTTTTTCATTTGAAAATGCATAAGAAGATGCTAACTCTCTCATACAAGAAGCCAACGTTGAAGAATATTTTAATGAGTGGCAACTTGTGTCTTAAGAAATTCCTCCAAATAAGGTCATTGTATCTAACCTTTGCACTATTGGTCAAATGGAATCTGATATAAGTTATAATTGGGAGAAACAAATTAATTTAGATGAAGTTATAGAGAGCTATTTATTTTGTAATAAACTACCAAACTAAAGGTATTATTATTGACAAATAAATTGGGAACAAATTTGTGTCTCCATATTCCTTATCAAAATAACAACAACTTGCTTTTGAGATCATTTTACGCCATTTAGTTGAATATGAAAATCATGATCCTCATAAAATGGTTATTCAAGGAACATCTAGAACTAGCAAGTGTTTTCTTATTCATTGTGTTTCTCATACTCCTAAGACAATAACTAATGATATTATTCATTACTATTTTTTGCCCCAATTGGTATTACTATTTTTAATATACATGAAAAACAATACACTTTGCTCGGAAGCCTATTATTAAAGATATATAACCACTCCATGTTCAGGCTTTGGAAATATTTCAAGAAGAAATGAGGCATATTTTATATATCTTGATTGATGAAATGAGCTTTATAGGTCCAAGGTTTTTCATATAGATATATTCATTATGAGAACCATTTCCATATAGCAAATATTCTCCATTTGATGTTAGATTGATTATTCTTGGCAGTGACATTAGTCAATGATCTCTTATCCAAGATAAAACTTTGTAAGACAATAGTGAAAAGCTTGTGGAGAAATTTCAACATTTTTGTCACTCTAGATACAATCTTCCACTAGTAAGGAAATGATCTAAAAAAATCCTCTTTTTCATAATATTTTAACTAACATGAGGAATGAAAAATCCTTTCTTAATGGTTAGGATCTTCTCATGTCAGATGATGACATGAGGATTCCTCATATGGAAATGTTGTAGCAGCTGCAACACCCTCCAAAATTTTGGCCTGTAGCCAATTTCGGAGCCTCCCTTGGATTTTTACTTAATGTTTGCAAGCACTCTGGCTCACCTCATGAGCTTAGTTGAGTCTTTTCACCCCCCCTTGCTTGACCGTTCAACGGACATATTTTTGCATATTGGTCACAATGTCATGCTTGCAACCATGTTCTGGTCATGCACAAGGTCCTACTTCGTTTGTACAAGTTGTATTCGCTATGTACAAAGTTGTATGCACTGTCGTGCAAGCGTCATCGCAGTCGTTGAATGACCTATCACAACCATCGCGCTTGTCGCTCGCACCATCGATCAAGCATGTAGAGTATATGTTGTCTTGATGGTTTGAGGTGTCTTTTCATCAAGTTATGTTGTGTGTGTGTTCACAAGGTCATGTATGCATAAATTCACTCACTCGCACACTTAGTCAATTTGATGAAGTTCTGAAAACCGGATCACCCTCTAATATTTGGACCTCCACCCCAGAATTGACTTGATTGACTGTCACCCAGAACAATGTAGAAGTTTCCAACAAGTCATTTCAATCTGTTACCTGCAAGATGATCAACAAACCCTCCCGCTAGTCAACTAGAGAGTTTGTCCAAGCAGTGACCCCGACACTCACTCCCCTCAAATTTTGCGCGAAATCTACAGACCTTTCCCACTCTACGGACTAAGAAAATTGCACAGACAAGCCAAACAAACACCCAGCGTTCGTCCATGTCTCCCTCAAAAAATTTCACATTTTTTCCATTCATCTAGCTAGCTACTCACCCAGAAAAATGCGCAAATTTCATGAACAGTCCATCAACCGCCCAACGGCCCACTTATCTCATAAACTTAGCAGAGGTGTTTACCAGGTTAGCCTCCCAGCAATTGCGTAGTTTTTGTCACTAGCACTCTTGCAGACCACTGCCAGGTCCCCTGAAAAAATGCAATTTTTTTACTGGAAAGCCTCCCGCAGCCCGCTGCAGCTCCCTTGAGGAATTGTGCAGTTTTTCTCCCAATTTCCTTTGCTACCTGCACTACTTCACTCCATAATTTGCATAGATCTTCCCTCTAACCGAACTAAATCCTACGAACAATCACTACTGATCTGTAATTCCCATCTGAGTCTCCCAGTGACTTCTATGCAATTTTCACCAACAGTGCCCGGAACCTGCATCCCAGCTTGAAACTTGCCTAACGCAGTTTCATAACCTTGTTCTCTCTCCTAGTCACCTGCATCCGAAAGGGAACGACAATGCATCATGGTAGATTAAGAGGTTTATAGATTTGGAGTCTTGTCATGACTAGTTGTAGATACAGGTACATGAATAAGAAATAACACGATGACAAATGGGATGAACAACGAGAGCACGTGAAAGGAGATAAGTTCGTGAATGGATAAATGGACGATGCATGCGAGGATAATTTTTCATGAATGGGCAAACATGTGAAGCATGCCAAAGTACAAGCAAGCAAGCAACGTGCACATGCAACATCGAGCTAACACCAAGACCACCGAAGACTCTGCACACCTTGCCATGCAGATGTGAAGTTGTGATACACCAAGAGCACATACATCACTCAGTAGCACTGCAGCTCGACATGGACACCACTAGCAACATGAACATACTAGCACTATCGTGTTGAATCATATCATGAGGCATGTCAGCCACATCACTACTTCGGGCCATACTGTGTAAATCAATGTAATGTAACGTGGAAGGCCAAGAGACGCACATGTCATACGAAGAGTCATGTAAATCTAAAGAGTTAAATAACTGAAATAGTCATGAGGGAAGTCGAACAGTAACAAGGGCCAGTTTTACCCTTGGCTATAAATACCCCCTCATTTGTACATGCAAAGGACTCTTCACCTTGGCTCCTCCCACATAGCCTTGAGAGCCTGTAGTATTTTCTTTGTGGAGTGAGAAGTGGCTCCAATACCCCTTTCACGGGGTTAGTGATGTATGGTGTATCGATGTGTCTTGGAACTTTTGCTTGATTCAAAAGCCTGATAACAGGCCAACACATTTTCACACATGTACTGTAACTGTTTATAAGACTAATATTTAACACTTGTAATTTATGTTGCTTTATCTTGTGTTAAACAATTGAACTCTTTTAGTTTCTCTAATACATATATATTGATGAAAATGTGTTATATAAGTTGCTAATGTTGTTTTTCCCACGTGGGTTGCCTCACTGGACATCAGACAAAACCTTTCCCATAAACTTATTATAATGATCATCGCACTTGCACCGACTGCCACGCTGGGTGTTGTATGTGTTATCTCCTCTTCTGTGTTGAGATAGCCACCTTCGTGTGGATTTCTCTATTAGGTTGTGCTATATTCTTTCCATGACTAGCCCACGTAGTTAACCAGGGGTTAGAGGGGGAGGGTCACATGGGGTTTGAGGTGTACCCGTAACCCCACTTTATGGGGTCTAGGTTAGCGCCCTGGAAAATTTTGGTTTTGGACCCTATGTTAGGTTGGGCGGACCCACCTATGGTTTTGTGCATGATTTTCACACGTGTTTTTTGGACGCGATAATTTTCAGTCCATGGTATTGGACGCGATGTTTTTCAGTCCATGGTATTGGATGCTTCGACATGTATAAATATGTATTATAACATTGAAAGGAACATAATGAAAAATCAAGCTGGTAGTCCTGGTTTTGGGATCCGAGGGAAATCTCTATGTATATGTGTTTTATGTGTTATGCTCTCACATTATTTATTTTCTGTGTTTTAGAATTTGTACGCAGGTAATTTCTGTATGGAGTTAAAACCTACATTTGGTTTTAGAGCTGTTTTTGGCTTCAAGGGGACATCTTTGTTGCTGAGGGTTTCGCTTGGGCCTGTAGTAGACCCTGTTCAGTGGGAGATCTGCGAGATCGATTCTAGTGGTGAAAGAAGATAGCGAGTGGTGGAAAGATAGAGATCGAGAAATTTAACGGTCATATTTTTGAGTTGTGGAAACTCAAGATGGAGGATCTGTTGGTGGATAAAGATCAGCAGATCGTAGTAGATCTGGGTTCTAAACCAACGAGAGTTTCCGATGAAGAATGGAAGAAGTTGGATCAGAAGGCAAAGAGCACAACACAATTGTGTGTCTCAGATTCAATATTGCTAAATGTATTAGGGGAAGCTACGGTGAAGGCTTTGTGGGACAAGTTAGGGACTTTGTACCAATCTAAGTCTCTAGAGAATAAACTATTCCTGCGAAAAAAGCTGTATAACCCGAGGATGAAAGATGGAGACTCGGTGACAGAGCATCTGAACACATTTAATATTGTGGTAAGTTAGTTAGCATCTGTTGATATTAAAATTTCAGATGAAGATAAGTGCATCAGTTTGTTTTGTTCTCTACCAGATTCGTGGGATAGTCTGGTCATTACAATAGGTAGCAATGCAACTACCTTGCATTTTGATGAAATAGTCTCATCCTTGCTGATGGAGGAAATGAGATAGAAAAATATGGAGAGCCAGAATGGTGATGCCTTTTATTTACGAGGGTGGTACAAGAACAGAAACAAAAATAAGTCATCGAATGGGAGATCTAAATCTCCAGGAAAACCTGTAAAGGTGGTGTGCTGGAAATGCGGAAAGGAAGGGCACTTCAAAAGGGACTATAAATCTAAAGCTCCTGACAAAGGAAAGGGATCTGATGATGCTCCTTTTGCAGAGACAAAAACCACCTCAGATGAAGGTGGGGATGTGTACTTGGCTTCTTCAACTACACATGTAGATCATGAGGCATGGTTGATTGACTCAGGTGCATCCTTTCACTTCACTCCCCATAGAGAGTGATTCTGCGAGTATGAGAAATACAATGGTGGTGATGTCTTCTTAGGGGATGATAGGAAGGTTAGAATCATTTTGTCGCAGAAAAGTAAAGTTGAAGTTGCAAGGTGGAAGGGTTAGAATGCTTCCAGGTGTTCTACATATTCCTGCATTAGCCAAAAATCTAATTTCTATAAGCAAGTTGGATGATGCAGGCATAAAACAGTGTTCGAGAAGGATACCTGTAAAATGGTTCGGGGAGCACTAGTATTAATGCGGGGAGTTTGAACTGGAACTCTGTACAAGCTGCAAGGTAGCACTATTATTAACAGGTGCAACAGTTCTATGGTTCCTGAAAGTGGAGCAGAAAATCTAGTGGTCTCTGGAGAGAAGACCATGTTGTGGCATCAAAGGCTTGGACATCTTGGAGAGAAGCTCCTTCGAATACTTCATGGTAAAGGTATGGTAGAAGGTATGAGTAATAGCTCTCTGGATTTTCATTTATGTGAAAATTGTGTATATGGGAAGTAGAATCGGGTGAGTTTCCCCTCTGGAAATAAGAGGGTGAAACAAATATTAGAGCTTGTGCACAATGATGTGTTTGGACCTGTGACGGTTCCATCACTGGGTAAGTCTGTGTACTATGTATCATTTATAGATGACTTCTCAAGGAATACATGGATATATTTCCTTAAGAAGAAATCGGAAGTCTTTGACAGGTTTAAAGAATTTAAGGCTCTGGTGGAAAATCAGACAGAGAAGAAGTTAAAGGT
>APFE030972690.1:353115-376725 GCA_000404065.3 Pinus taeda
GGGTTAAAACCTACACAGTCATGTCCAGCAGGTCCCCTTGCATCCCTGCTCTATCTTCCCTCTAGAAATTGCATAGATCTGACCAGTATTCCCTTTGCAACCCGCTCTATCTTCCCTCTGAAAATTACTCAGAAGTTGCCTCCCTCAGGGTCCCACCTTGCAGCTGACACTGTTGACTCTCAATGCGCAATCCTACCTCCTAGTGATCACTATGCATTTTTTCCCAGAAGTGCAGGTTTTCCTTTCGGAATGCCTCATTCCAACCTGAGATGCACTCTACAATGTCTCAGTGAATTGTCATCCCTCCCTATCATTTGAAACACAAGAGAAATGCATCATGCTAGAATATGAGGTTTTGGATTTGATTTCTTCCCGTCATGAGTGAATTTCATGAACAGGTACACTGGTAGATCACGTCGAGATGATGAATGGGATGAAGGAGCACACATGCTAGAAGACTTGCTTAGAGCTGGACAAACGTACCAAGCATATCAAGCAACAAGCAAAAGGAACACATCCGTTGAACCATCAAGCAAGACGAAGACCATCAAAGACCCCGCAACACTATGTCATGTGGAGGAGAAGACAAATCACACCAACATTACATCCATCACTCAGTAGCATAGTAGCTTGACATGGACACCACAGTCAACCATTACATGTCAGCAATGTCATGCCAAGTTGTGTCTTGAGCTATCTTGGCCACATCACCATTATGGGCCATATCCGTTGTCACTGAATGTAATGTAAAGTGAATTCCAATGGTTGCACACAAAATTCGAAGATTCATGTCAGTTGAAAAGTCATGGGAAGTTTAACAGTCACTAGGGTAGTCCAAGAGTCACAAGGGTCAATCATAACCCTTGGTTATATGTATCCCTCCCATTATATGAGGAAACTACCTTTCACCTTGGCTCCTCCCACATAGCCTTGAGAATCTGTAGTCTATTCTTTGAGGAGAGAAGAGTGGCTCCAATTTCCCACTACTAGGACTAGTGGTGTATGGTGTATAGATGTGTCTTGGGACTTTTGCTTAATTCAGAAGATTGTTTCAGGCCAGCACATTTTCACACATGTGTTTGTAGATGTTCGTAATACTACTCTTTAAACATGTGTAATGCATCTTTTCTTAACTTATACTAATATAGTTGAACTACTTTGGTTATTTAAGTACTTACATTGTTGAAGATGTGTTATATTGTTTATCACTGTTGTCTCGTCTATGTCGACTACTCCACAGGACATTAAACATACCATTCTCATTTTCTTGGTTATAAGGACCGTCACCTCCATATGGACTACTCTGTTGGATGGTGTATGTGTTTTCGCCTGCACTTTGGTTTTAACGATTGTCCCATCCGATGTGGACTACTCTTTTGGATGTTGGTCAGACCCTTTTTGTTTTGCGTGTGTCTCTCCCTGGGTGGTACTACTACCTCTCATCTAGAGGCTCACTTTTACCATCTCCTTTACAGTAAGAGAACCTAGATATAAGTTACATTACACACTCACCAGACATACTCACCTCAATTTTTTTGAAGATACAAGCATAAGACTCTCATGTGATAAACAAAAAGAGCTAAGGAAAATCTCTAAGATAATGGAAACGGGTCCCTTATATCGGATGGGACTCCTACACCAAACAGTGTGAGGTCTATTTGGGACTTCATACTGGGGAGATCCCCTAAATGTTGGCAGCTACATCACCATCAATATACAGTTACATCATATTTATATAAGTATTTTGGAAGGAAACTTAGGATATAATGACCCAGGAATGCGTAGTGTAAGTCGAGCAAGATAAGGTCCAGGCCAAGGTAGCTCAAACTCGTCCATGAGCAACAGAAAATAGTAAGGAATGAATGCATGGGTTAAACTAGGTGTAGACATGAGTGAATGAAAAACATGCAATCAGTGAGTGCAGGATTCAGTAAGATGGAAAAACAACTAAGTGTGTGAAGTGAGTCGCCGCAACGGTGACCGTTAGTGCAGAAACAGTATCATGCATGCAACAACAAGGACATGCAATGGAAAAATTGAAACATTGCTTCAACAAGCTAACATGCATTAAAATGACAGCAAGTGTTCAGTGAAATAAGGCAAACAACACTCACACAAACTAAAATACAAAAAGAGACTGAAAAGCAGCAAAAGACATGAAAAATGGACTTACACAGAAAAAGAAGAGATAAGTGTGATGAATGTTCCTAGATGCGTTGGGAATGTCAGAGCTCCAAGATCAAAGTGAAGAATGAGCTCTCAAGTGTCAAATAAATAGTTTTGACAAGATCGAGGCTTATGGCGCGCGTTCCATAATTCTAGGAAAAAGTGACACTTGGCAGGAGATTTCTAAAACAACTTTTGCATGTAACCTCCAGTTGCTAAAAATAGATCCCTAAAATATAGGGATTCTTTTTTCTTTTCTTCGGGAAAAATTTGCCCATGCATGCAAGCAAATATTTCACAATCTTGGAGGGAATCGGTGAACTTGTGAGCACATGCAACCGACAGCAAGCCTTGGGATGACTTTTGTGCAGTTTCTGGGCTGAGTGGCTCTGGCTGCCCCTGAAGCTCTACACAATTTCTGGACTGAAGCCAAGGCTGCCAGACAGAACTTCGAAAATTCTGAGAGAAAGCCCGCTGATGGCCTACTCTGTGCAGTCTTCAAGGGGAAGGGAGCCTGCATGCTCTGTGCAATTTTGGAGAGCATCAACCTGCTAAGATACTATGCGCAATTCTGGAGATTAAGGTTGGTTTCCCTCCAGTTCTACACAATTCTCCAAGTCAACAATAGAACAAGTTGAAAACCAAGTTACCAGAAGTCAACTTGTGAGTGAAAGGAAAACAACTTAGCGAAAAAAATTTGATGAGCCAAAGAAACTCAACTGAAAGCATAAGTACTGGGTAGTGCAAGACATGCTGCTAAGGATGGTTGATAGGGAGCCTCCAAAACAAAGCTAAGGCAAAATTGTGGAGGATGGTTGTAGTCACTACAACATTGGTAACACATTGTTATAACTCTAACGCTCTTAGTGGACCTTGTTTCGCGAAAAAAAAAGTCTAACTCCTCTGGAAGTATGGTTCGATTCTCTAATCATCATGGTTTCCACACTAGCTTTATTGAAAGATGTAGCAGTTGCCATGCTCTTGATCGGTCAACACACATTCCAAGACAAGTCAACTTAGTTGTTTCAATTGGGGATGAGGGGTATATTGGTGCACAAGTAATATGACTGTCAAATTTTAAGTTTCATCTCTAGTGTTGCTCCGCTACAAGTAGGCCTGGACAGTACCCTGACAGATTCACATGGGAACACAAGCATTGCTCTGCTACTAGCAATCCTGTTCAGTACCCCAGCGGAGTTACCTGCATCACCTATCTGCACAGGAAGATTTTCTCTTATTTCGCCTTATTAATTTTTAAAAATTTTCATATTTTCGTTTTTTCATTTTTTTCATTTTTTTCATTTTTCAAAGAACTACGCATAGGCACTTATTTATTTTAGAGGCAGAAGAGGGATCCTGACTTATTGAGAGACAAAGAAGTTGTTCCTTCAGAGAAGTATGTTATATATACCTTTCACATACTTGTCAAGGTTTTCTTCCTCACCTTACTCTACTTGACTGAGCTGACAAGGGTTAACCAAAAAACAACCGACTAGAGTAGGTGATACTAGTTAGAGTGCAAGTTTTGTGTTTTTTCCAAGATTCACTCTGAACATAACGTATTTTCCATTGGTGTATCATTAACTGAAGACAACAAGTCCTACATAAAGAGAGAGGGCAACAAATAACCAAGTGTTGATAATGGTACATGTCATCTTGTACTTTTCCCTTTTTGTCTTAAGAGTCCCACATGGTTTCATGCGAAACTAACCTACAGACATAAACAATAAAACAAAACAATAAACCAAAGAGTAGAAGAAAGTGCGAAAGCAAAGCAAGTAAGAAAAGAAATCATGCAAGCAAATAAACAAGCAAAGAAAGAAAGCAAACATGCATGCAAGCAAACAAGACATAAATGAAACACTACTCCTATTCCTAAGCTAACGATGCATGGGTGTGCTCATGTGAAGTGATATTTCCAATGCATCCTTCGGTGCATTGGTTGACCCATGTTAGTGAAGGCACGGTTCCTGAAAAGGATAGTCAATAGAACCAGCAAACATGAAATATATAACAATGAATAAAAACACACTCCGAGTTTAAATGCATCCACGGAAAATAAAAGAGTGAAAGCACAAGACAAGCATTATGTGGACTTAACATGGTGCTGAGACACACTGCGTGCAGATGATAAGCATACGTACTCTCTTGACTATGAGAGACAAGAAAACATGAGAAATAGAGACAACTTATTCCTTGAAAGTGTGCTTGTTGTGTATGATTCCTCCAGTGCATGAGCGATTGGATCATGTGATTCAGGTGGAGGAAGATAAATCTATGTGTCAGATTGATCTTCAATGCATATAGATGAGCGATGAGGTGCCTTGGGTGGTTCACCAATTTCTTAATCAGAAGTGAAACTAACCTCAGGACAGTGAGGGCCTGACATAACCATCAACTCAGGTTGAAGTGCCTCGACAGCCTGCTAGGTTTCAACTTCATCGACAGATAGATCATCATAAACAGGTGGCTTTTAAAGATCAACAATGATTGAATCAACATCGTGATCGAATATAGGAGTAAAGAGAACACGACAGCTACAACCAGAAATAACAATGAGTTCATCGACATCCTCATGGTTTGATGAATCATACAGAGGGGTAGATGAGAATCAAGAATGTTGACCCTCTACGTTTCTGGAAAAAGTAGATGAAAAATCAAGTGGATTTTCAATGGAATATTTATCCTCTCCATTGTCAATGATGGACTAACATCGGGTGTGTTCTACAAATGATTGGAAGTAGATGCATCCGTGGATGGATTTACACAAATAAAATCAGATATATCAAAATCACAAAAGATGTAAAGAAAAAATGGAGGAGGCACAAACAGAAGGAGGTCATCCTTCACAACGAGTTCATGCCCAAGTTGCCAGTCATAATCATTATAAATAACAACGCAGGTTGGTTGTGCAACATCAACTTCGTCGATAGCTTGATCCTCATTCACAACATATGTAGAGTCTAGAATGGAATAACATGAGACAATACATCCAGAGGATCAGCAGAATATGGAGACGGAGGTTGAGGTAACAAATTCATATGTCAACCCATGGGCTTCCCAACCAAATCTTCGCAGAAATTGAGAGTAGTGAGGGTGGGAGGATGTGACATTTGAACAGACTTGTGTGCACACTCTCCTAGATCACTCTACAGGGTGGAGCTTTTTGATGAGGGGAAGGTGAACAGTCACTTGTGACAGCAGTTATGTTCACTTGACATTGTGTAGCTCCATCACCAAAGTATGCTAAGCAGGGCTTGAGATTTTTCTTCCTTTTGTTATAAAATTATATATTACGGAGCGTTAGAAAATTATATATTATCCAACAAACTAAAGAGATACAACCTACAACAAATCCGCTGTAACTCCCTCTTCTCTCTCAATCTCCTCTCTCTTCCTCACTCAGAATACAGATATACATAGATGCAATACAATTCCCTCATACATAGTGAGGGGTTGCCTTCTAGGGCAAACAAACCCTAAACTAAACATAACTTCTACCGTCGGATCATTTGCCTAATGAACGGCCCAGATTGACTAGAAATTACTAGACTTTTACAAGGTAAGTTTACATTTATTGTTTGGCTTCGAGGGCGTTTCCCCCGGACCCCCCAGCCGGGGGGGATCGGCCTCCCCAAACCCCCGCGGGGGGGACAAGTCCCTCCCGCACCCCCCCGCATGGAGGGGTGTACAGTCTTCCTAGGATATACATCCAGTTGGAACCTTTGAATACAAAAGATAATCAGGCTCCACACCCAACAATTTCCCACATGCAGACTGATTATAGCAACTTCACCGCTGCTTCATTTGCTAGACAATGACTCCACTTTGGACCTAGTTGTTTCTCATCTTCTTTATCATACTTGAAGACCAATTGAAACTGAGTAGATTCTCAGTTTCTCCCTGGTTACAACTTTTGTTAGCCTATCTACAGGATTTTGGCTAGTGTGTATCTTTCCCAGCTTCAACTGTCCATCTTCCAATGCTGGCTGTATGAAATGGTACTTGAGTTGTATGTGTTTAGTCTTGGAATGAAATGCAAAGTTCTTTGCAAGATGTATGGCACTTTGGCTGTCATTGTATAACCTACCCAACTCCTGCTTCTTACCCAATTCATCCAGAAACCTTTGTAACCAATTCATTTCTTTACTAGCCTCTGTAGCAGCAACATACTCTACTTCTATTGTTGAAAGTGCAACAACACTTTGGATTTTTTAAACCCAACTGGAAGTTGTTCCACCTACAGTAAATACATATCCTGTAGTGCTCCTCCTGTTATCTTTGTCACCTGCCATATCTGCATCAACATATCCCTTTAGAGCAATGTTTGAACCACCAAAACATAATGCTTGATTTGTGGTACCTCTCAAATACCTGAGAATCCACTTCACTTCCATCCATTGTTCTTTTCTCGAATTGTTCATGTACCTTCTTACAACTCCCACCGCATGTGCAATATCAGGCCTTGTGCAGACCATTGCATACATTAAGCTTCTGACTACTGATGCATATGGAACTTTAGACATATGAGCCATTTCTTCCTAAATCTTGGGACACGCCTCACTTAATTTGAAATGGCTAGCCAGAGGTATACTAACTGCTTTTGCATTCTGCATATTAAACCTTTTCAACACCTTTTCTATGTACTCACCTTGAGACAATGTTAATTTGTGATTCTTTCCATCTCTAGTTATTCTCATACCAAGGATTTGTTTTGCAGCACCCAAATCCTTCATTGCAAATGATTTTTCCAATTTCCTTTTGAGCACATTTATTTCCTGCATGTTAGTTACTGCAACAAGCATGTCATCTACATACAATAACAATATAATATAGCTGCCATCATTTTGCCTTTTGAGATAAACACAATGATCAGAGTGACACCTAGTATAACCTTGTTCAGACATAAACCTATCAAATTTCAGATACCACTACCTTGGAGCCTGTTTTAAGCTATACAAGCTCTTCTTCAACCTGCACACTAGTTTCTCCTTCCCTTTTACCTCATATCCTTGTGGTTGTTGCATATATATATCTTCCTCCAAATCCCCATGGAGAAAGGTTGTCTTTACATCTAACTGCTCAAGATGCAAATCTTCAGCTACCACTAGACTTAGAATAGTTCTAATTGAAGTCATTTTCACAACAAGATAAAATATCTCATCAAAGTCTATACCTTTTCTCTGTGCAAACCCTTTCACCAGAAGTCTAGCTTTATACCTTTTTCTACCTCCATCTTCTTCCTTCAACTTGTAAACCCATTTATTCTGCAATGTTGTTTTACCTGTAGGCAACCTGACTAAGTCCCAAGTCTGGTTATGTGATAAGGACTCCATCTCTTCTTTCATGGCTTGCTCCCACTTCTTCCTGGTTTCTACCTGCACTGCTTCTTCATAACATTTTGGTTCACCAAAATCAGTCAACAATACATAATATAATGAAGGAGAGTATCGTTCAGGGGGTCTATTTATCCTGGTAGATCTTCTAACATCACTTTAAGGTGTTTGAGGTGCTTGTTGCTGTTGTGGTTGTTGTTCTAGTTGTTGATCATTATGATTTTCAGGCACCATTACTTTTCCTGTGATATCGTCAAGCACTGTGTATTCTCTATTTTCTTTTTCCTGTTTATTTTCCTGTGGTTAATCTTTATACAAAACCTTTTTATTGAATATGACATCTCTGCTCCTAATGATTTTATGTTTTTCATAATCATAAAAGCGATAACCAAAATCATTAACACCATATCCAATGAAGGTACATTTCTTTGATTTTGCCTCAAGCTTTGTTCTATTTTCTTTGTTAATGTGGACAAAGGCTTCACAACCAAAAGTCTTTAAAAAAGAGTAGTTTACATTTTTACCTATCCATGCCTCCTCTAGAGTACCACCATCCAAGGAACTTGAAGGCCCTTTATTTATTAGATAAACAGCAATATCTACAGCATCTACCCAAAATTGTAAAGGCAATCCTGCATGCAATCTCATGCACCTTGCATGCTCCATGATTGTCTAGTTCATCCTTTCTGACACACCATTTTCTTGTGGTGTTCCTGGAACTATCTTCTCTCTACAAATTCCCTTTTCTAAACAGTACCTATCAAACTCTTTGCCGCAATATTCACCTCCATTATCTGATCTAAGACACTTCAACCTTTTTCATGTCTCATTTTCAACCAAAGCTTTCCATTTCTTGAAAATATTAAATACATCATATTTATTTCGAATAAAATAAATCTAGGTTTTTCTGGTTGCATCATCAATAAAAGTAACATAATAACGAGAGCCACCAAGAGATGATACCTGAGCAGTTCCCCATACATTTGTATGCATAAGCTCTAAATTTTCGCTCTTCTTTTCTTCCCAACTCTAAGGAATCTGACTCTCTTTTGTTTTCCATAAAGACAATTCTCACAAAATTTTAAATCAACATGCTTCAAACCTGACAACAAATTTCTTGAGTGTAGAAGCTGCATCCCCTTCTCACTCATGTGCCCAAGCCTATGATGCCACAATTCTGTATCTTCTCTTGTAGAGGTTAAAGCATTAACAGAATTAAAAATACCATTGCATAAATACAATGTACCAAACTTTCCTCCTTTTGCTACTACCAGGGATACTTTAGTGACCTTCCAAGTTTTATTTGCAAAAGTAGTTACGCAACCTTCACCTCCCAACTGCCCTATTGAAATCATATTTTTCTTCAGATCTGGAACATGCCTTACCTCCTTTAATAGCCATTGATTTCCATTCTAATGTTTTATGAAAATTGTACCCATTCCAACGATTTTACACGGTTTATCATCACCCAATCGAACCTGTCCAAAATCTTCTTGAACAAAATCATGAAAATGTTTCCTATCAGGTGTTGCATGGAATGAGGCCCCTAAATCTACCACCCAGGCATCGATAATATTTTCTAAAGAAAGAATCAAAGCATCTTGCAACACATCACCTGTTACATTCACTTCATGATTAGTTTCTTGTTGTGTGTCTCCTTCTTTTCCCTTCCGAGACTTGCAATCTTTCTTCAAGTGCCCTTTCTTCCCGCATTTCCAACACACTATCCCCGATCTGGACTTGGATCTGCCTTTTCTTGACTTATTGTGATATCCTGAGCTCTTTCCTCTTTCCATTTTTCTTCCCCTAATCTCCACAGTCAAAGCATTACCTGATCTCTCACAGGAGCTTTTCCGTCACATTTCCTCGCTAGATTGCACCAACAACATCATCAAACTTTAAAGTACTAAATCTAGAGACGGAGTTACTAATGGCCATAACTAAACCATTCCAACCTTCTGGAAATGAGCACAGAAATAACAGAGCCCTAACTTCATCATCAAAATTTACCCCTACAAAACTTAACTGACTTGTAACTGTATTAAAATCATTTAAATGATCTACAACAGATCCACCTTCTGACATCTTCATATTAAACAAACGCTTCATAAGAAATACCTTATTTGAGGCCGAGGGGTTTTCATATAGTTTTGCCAATGCTGACATTAACCCCTCTATTTTCGTTTCCTTTGAAATATTAAACTCTATCGATGCCGCTAGGCACAGCCGTATTGTTCCAAGTGCTTTTCTGTCGAGAATATCCCATTCAATGTTTGTCATACTCATTGTCTTCTTTGTCTTTCCGCTCAATGGTAGATACAGATCTCTCTGATACAGATAATCTTCCATCTGCATCTTCCGTAGCTGGTAGTTTTGGCCGTTGAATTTTTTGACCTTAAACCTACCATCTTCCGCCATTTCTCCCACTTGAACCAAGAACCCTTCTCTCCTACGAGTTTATCAGCCAAATAGACCTTTGGCTCTGATACCCATTGTTAGAAAATTATATATTACGGAGCAATGGAACACATAAAATATTACAGAAATATAAACATAGAAAACTCATAAAACTAGAGAGACAAAGATATACGTGGTTGACCCAGTTTGGGCTACATCCACAGAGAAACAGCCTGTTGTTAGAAAATTATATATTATCTAGAAAACTTAAGAGATACAACCTACAAGAGATCCGTTGTAACTCCCTCTTCGCTCTCAATCTCCTCTCTCTTCCTCACTCAGAATACAGATATACATAGACGCAATACAATTCCCTCATATATAGTGAGGGGTTTCCTTCTAGGGAAAAAAACCCTAAATTAAACATAACTTCTACCATCAGATCGTCTGCCTAATGAACGACCCGGTTTGACTAGAGATTACTAGACTTTTACAAGGCAATTTTACATCTATTTTTTTGGCTTCAGGGGCATTGCCCCCAAACCCCCGCCAAGGGACCACAGGCCCCCGGACCCCCCAGCCGGGGGGGATCGCCCCCTCGAACCCCTGCGGGGGGGGACAAGTCACCCCCGTACCCCCCCACGTGGAGGGGTGTACAGTATTCTTGGGGTATACATCCGGCTGAAACCTTTGAATAGAAAAGATAATTAGGCTCCACACCCAACATCTTTGTGGATAGAGATATTTGATACAGGCATCCTAATATATGTCCCAAAGATATTGGAATTTCATATGACTTTTCGGAGCTTCAAAAGAGATTAGACGAAAGCGCTGCAAAAAATCCATCAGTGATTCATGCGAAGCCTTCTATTGTTTTAACATTTTCTTATCAAGTGCTTCAGGATCAAAATGGGGAAAAATAGATTCTATTAGATCACTGAACTGCTTGAATGAGTGCACGCAATTAGGAGACAGTGTGTGGCACCATAGCAATGGGTAACTGTGAAGCGTGTGTGCGAGTAGCATATAGACCTCTATTTCATAAAAACCTTCCACATTCTCCATGAATGCATGGAACTCATTTAAGTGCTCAGGCCAGGCCACTTCACCTTCACCATCATACGCGAGTTCGGACAATTCATCAAAGAACTCCCTCTCGACTTCAAAGGGATGTCTATTGGACAAACATTGTGGAGGGTTAACTATAAAAATATCCATGACAGATGTGTGAAGCTTCAAAACAAGATGTGAGGACTCGGCTTGTAATTTTACTCTCCTTCTAGCGCTATAAACTTTTACATTGTTGGACCCACCAACATGTTAGGTTATCTCCCTGATAAGAAGTCCCAACTAGACCTCAGACCATTTGGAGTAGGAGTCCCAGCAGTGGGTAGTACGGTGTCACCTTGGTTGCGGTTGCATGCAGAGGTAAGTAAGATGTCCTTGTTGGAAGCAAGGGTGTGACCATGCAGCAAGTCAAGGAAGGTACATGAGAGGCTCTAACACACAAGAGGGGAGAAGAGTGCGCCCCTTAGAAGCCTGTGATAGCACGCAACTTGAAAGGGAACACACGAGCTAAAAGAAATTACGAGATGGAAAGTAGGATAGCCAAAAATCCAACGTGATGAGCTATACCCACAACAGGCTTAGATAAGATTCATGCAAACACATACGGAATAGTTCATACATACATGCGTAAATTACAACTACATACATCATTAGAGTAACTAGGATGCCCAAACTACAATAACAATGTATGCATGAAACGTGTTGGATCTGTTATATTAAAAGAGTGAAAGATACAATCATACATACAACCATGACAACCACTAGCCCTGATAGTGGAACGTTACAATCATTGTTGCATGCTCCTCCAAAGAGATGTACTCACTCTGCACTGTGGAGAAGCCAAGGCTCATTACAATACACTCCAATCTTTCTCTAAGTTATACCTATCATAAGCTTGGATCCCAAAATCCCATACAATGATTTATGAGGTTCTATATATAGCAAAGGGTGGGGTGACCCTTGACATTCCCCTTTGTGACTCTTAGCCTACCCTCATGACTCTTTAAATTACACATGATTGTTTACATTATACTATTGACACTTGATCTTTCACTTTATAACATGTTTAAAATACAATTTGCACATGTACCAATGTGAGACAAAATGGGCATGAGTGAGCCATACAAGACAGCACTGAGACTCAGACAGTTGTGGGAAGAATAACTTATCAACATCCTCTTGGTGATCGATGGTAGCAAACTGATGCCAAGCTTGGTACTTTGTTATGGTGTCCGCGTACTCCATGGTGACATCCTTCTGAAAGTGAACTCTTTCCTCCGTTACATATGAGTATACTAATTTGGCACCTATGTCCAACTCATTAGATAGCATGTGCATCATGGTCTTGAGTGCAGTTGTACCAGTGACATACTAGTGCATAGTGTTTTCTCTTATATGCAAATCTGTGTTGGTGGCTATGCGCATCAACTACTTGAAGTACATGTCTCGCTCCAGTCAAACTTGGTTCTTTTGTTTCAGCTCGATGAGTGTAAAAATGGATGGGATCGCATGTGTGCGCATAATGACATCCATGCTCCTGAACACTCGTGCATGTGAAGCCTGTAAGCTGGTGATGAGTTATGCGAGTTCCTCATAATTACGGATATAACTTTGAATGCATGCCTTCAACTCCACTGCCTTTGGCTTCATCATCTTTAGCAAGTACAATGGGGCTCCCTTGTACCTCACTGTCTATATTTTCATGTGACTGACAGTAGTTTGTATGTCTCTCAAGATGTGTGCTCTCCTAGCACAGCATTGTTTCCAACCATTAAGATGGACAATTGACTTATGCACGATGACAAACCTGAAGTACAGCTTCTACATGACTATCTCGAGGGATGATACTTCATCAAGTATCGCTTTCTTCAACTCTTCTCTGGCGGATGTTATAGCTTGCTCTTCTCCCTACTTGTCATCTTGCAATTCCTTAGCCATGCACTTGTTCTCATCTATCAAGAATCTAACACTTGAGCTGGTGACTTCGACAAATGCCTTTGTAGCATCGACTAATGCAGCTGGATGTTTGCGCACATCAAACATGATCAATTGTTCTTGAAAATGCGCAAGAGATACATGAACATTCAGAGTGGGTACTCTCCGTCACTGCACAACTTTGTGTTGTGACTCATTGAAGGATATGTTGTGCGCATCCACTTCCAGATTGTCCTCAAGGATTTCAGTGTTTCCTTGATTTCTTGGGACTTGATCTACTACCAGATCTAGTGAACCGAGTGAAGTGACCTCTTTTTCTTTGGGCATGAGGTCTGTATCCTGATCTTGCTTTGGTTGAAACACATTCATGTTCATATGTTCCAACATTTGTTCAATGTCCTAAGCAAAGTCCTACTCCTACGACTATTCACCCTATTTTCTATCTACCAGCTGTTCTAATGAATCAATAACATGTATTGGCATAGTTTCATCAATGTGTGCATGTTGCACCTCCTTATATTCTTGTTCCTATTGTGCTTTCTTCTCTCTTCTACACAACTCTTGTTCTTTCATTAGTTGTTGCTTCAACTCCTGCAACTCCTTTTTTACCTCTTCCAGCTTCTGCTTCTCCCTCTCTCTTTGTGCAATCCTTCTATTCTGTTGTCGCTTCTTTGCCTCAATCTCCCAATCTACTCTTAATACAAGTGGATATGCTTTGAACTTGCATCTTTGCTCCGCCTCTGCATTGTCAGCAACCTTCCTCTTGCCTTTTTCACACACAGGTCTATTGCCCTCTACTTTTGTTGATGTTGCTGCTCTTTGAGATGTTTCTTCCTTATGCATTGTTAACCATTCTATAAACACTCTGACTAGTTCATTGAACCTTGAGGATTTATAGCAGTATCTCCATCGATATTTCTCAGGCCAATGACATGCCCCGTGGATCCAAGGATGATACACTCTCGCACAATGGTATTCCACTAATTGATGTGGGCCATATGGATTGAAACTTCTGGTGTCAAAGGTGAACCTCTTGAATTCCTCCATCTTGGCATCAGCATGCTCGACATTTTAGATCTCATACAACCTAATCCGCAAAGGAATAGTGGGCCAAGGTGACTTCTTCTTCCTATGGAGTCTTACTGACAACCATGTCGTGATGTGGTATGCAATCTCTTGCATGACCAGCTTGTCCATGGTGAACTTATGTAAAACATGTGGAGCGTTCTCTCTATTGTACATCCGGATGAAGGCGCTAAGGGGTGAGCCATACCAATCTGTTATTTTAACCAATGCCTCCATTTTTGCCTAGGACATGCAAGGTAGATCTTGCTTAAAGATCATCTTGTACACTGGGGTGACGAAGTGGTCTAGTATTTGTAGTATAACTCCACAGAGGCTGCACTCAGCGAACAACTTGCAATAGGTGTGCACAGAGGTTTTTGAAGGTGGCCATGCCCAACCCAAGCTAGGGAACTATTGATGAGAACAGATTGCATCAAGAATGGAGGAAGACATGAAGAGATTTTATTAATGAGCCTTGGGTGAATGTCGGGCATCTGGTACTTGTCCCTTCAGTTAGAGAGCCAACATGTCGGGCCAATTGAAAGGTCTTCCTTAGTTCGCTAGTTGATCCAACACAATCACCCAACTCTGCGGGAAGATATATTTACTCTCTTGGCCATATAAGGGGCATGAGGATATGACTAAGAACTGATAAGCCTTCCACGATATCTTTGTCTTGTATACCTGGTTGGGTGTTTTCCTAAACTTAATAGCTCTCTCACCCAGCTCTTCAAGATGTTTCTTGAGTTTGCACTCAGCTGGGATTAGTGATGGGTGCATCCATTGTGATCACTGTTTATGGAAAGTGATACATATCGTGAAATTTCTCTACCCTGAAGGTAGAAATTTTTGTTCTACTAACACTGCTCAACACCATTGTCTCTAGATCAGTATGCAAGACAATCCAGTGTATCATGTCTGCACATGGAAATGCGAGATACCTACATGCAACCCGGTATAAGCTAGACTTGTTTATGTTGGCATTGACTCTACAGTCCTCTAGATTCTCCTCAAATGTGCCTGAAAATATGTCATTGATAAACACATGCTCGACCACATCTCCAGTTGCGCTCTCAATGGTGTCCTTTGACCCTACTCTCTTGGAAACCAATGTACCTGTACTGCAGAGAGACTGATGAACACCTGTGATACTTAGAGACATAGAAACACTCATGGCAAGCAAAAAGTCAATTGAAAACCAAAATAAACTTGAGGAATAACACACCTAGGTGACTAACTGGAAAGTTTGGGCAATTTTCTTTAGGAGGTTGGGATACAGACTGCCATAACTATGCAGAGCATAGTCCAGACTGCTAGTTAGCTGATTAAATGTTGAAACTGTGCAAATCACAATCCAGCTTGGCCTGTTGAGGACTAGAACTGTGCAATGCACAGTTTCAGTCAGCATGACTGCAACCCAAGAAATTTACATTGTGCAATTCTAGGGGCCAACTGAGGCATTGCCTCTCAGAATTGCACAAAGAACACCTTGGGAAGCCAGTGAGAGGCAAGATCTATGTGATTTCTGGGAGCAGTAAAAGGGCTTCCATCCCAGGAATGTGCAATGAAATCCGTCCAAGGAAAGGTCAGGGCCAAGGAAATTCAGAACCACTGACGGGCGACTAAAAATAGTAAGGACTAAATGCATGTGTGAAACTGGGTGCATACATGAGTGAATGAACATGCATGCAATTAGTTAGTGCAAGATTCAGTAAGATGGAAAAACAGCTAAGTGTCTGAATCGAGTCACCGCAACAGCGACCGTTAGTGCAGAAACAGTATCATGCATGTGACTGCAAGGAGATGCAATGGAAAACTTGAAACAATGCTTCTGAAAGCTAACATGCATTAAAACAACATCAAGTGTTCAATGAAACCAAGCAAACAACGCTCACACAAATTGAAATACAAAAAGTGATAGAAAAGCAGCAAAAGACATGAAAAGCGGACTTACTCAAAAAAATCTAAGATAAGTGTGTTCAATGTTCCTAGATGCATTGGGGATGCCAGAGCTCCAAGATCAAAGTGAAGAATGAGCTCTGAAGCATCAAATAAATAGTTTTTACAAAATCAAGGCTTATGACGTGGATTCCACAATTCTAGGAAAAAGTAACACTTGGTGCGAGGTTTCTAAAATAGCTTTTGCATGTAACCTACAACTGCTAAAAATAGATCCCTAAAATCTAGGGATGTTTTTTTACTTTTTTTCTTTTTTCTTTTTCGGGAAAAATCTGCCCATGCATGCAAGGCAAGATTGCACAGTCCTCGAGGGAACCGGTCAACTTGCAAGCACATGCAATGGACAACAAGCCTTGGGATGACTTCTACGTAGTTTTTGGGTCGAGTGGATCTGGCTACCCCTCAAACTCTGCATAATTTCTGGACTGAAGCCAAAGCTTCCATCCAAAACTGTGCAAATTCTGAGAGTAATCCTGGTGATGGGCTACTCTAAGCAATTTTCAAGGGGAAGGCAGCTTGCATGCTCCAAATTTTTGAGAGCAGCAAGTTGCCAGGATACTCTGCGTAATTCTAGAGAGCAAAGCTAGTTTCCCTCAAGTTTTGTGAAATTCTCCAAGTCAGCACCAAAACCAGTTGAAAACCAAGTTACGGGAAGTTAGCTTGTTGGTGAAAGGAAAACAAGTTAGCGAGAAAAAGCTGATGAGCCAAAGAAACTCAACTGAAAGCATAAGTACCTGGGCAGTGAAATACATGTTGCTAAGGATGGTTGGTAGGAAGCCTCCAAAACAAAGCTAAGGCAAAATTTTGGAGAATGGTTGTAGCTGCTACAACAGCGGCGAAACATTGGTAGAATGCTAGCTCTCTGAATGGACCTTGTTTCATGAAAAGCAAGTCTAACTCCTCCGAAATTATTGTTCGATTCTCTAATCATCGTGGTTTCCACACTAGCTTGATTAAAAGATGTAGCACCTGCCATGCTCTTGATCGGTCAGTACACATTCCAAACCAAGTCAACTTCGTTGTTTCGATTGGGGATGAGGGATATATTGGTGCACAAGTAATATGACTATCAGAGTTTAAGTTTCATCTCTTATCTTGCTTCGTTGCCAGCGAGCCTGGACAGTATCCCGGCGGAGTCACGCAAGAACACAAGCATCACTGTGATTCCAGTAAGCCTGGTCAGTACCCCGGTGGAGTTACTTTCACCACCTCTCTACGTAGGAAGACTTTCTCTTCTTTTTCCTTATTCATTTTTCAAAATTTTCATTTTTTCATTTTTCAAAGAACTATGCATAGGAACTTATTTATTTCAGAGGTGGAAGATTGGTCCCGACTTATTGAGAGAATAAGAGGTTTTTTCTTCAAAGAAGTATGTTATATATACCTCTGACATAATTTTTAAGGTTTTCCCCCTCACTTTACTCTACTTGACTGAGCTGACAAGGTTTAACCCAAAAATAACCGACTAGAGTAGGTGATACTAGTTAGATTGCAAGTGTTGTGTTTTCACCAAGATTCACTCTGAACATAACATATTTTTCATTGGTGTATCATTAACTGAAGACAACAAGTCCTGCATAAAGAGAGAGGAACACAGATAACCAATTGTTGAGAGTCGTACAAGTCCTCTTGTACTCTTCCCTGCTTGTCTTAATACTCACACACGATTTCATGTGAAACTAACATACATACGTAAAAAAAAAAAAAAAAAAAAAAAAAAAAAAAATGTGAAAAAAAAGCAAGAATCCAAGCAAAAAAACAAGAAAATAAAGAAATAAAACATGCATGCAAGCAAACAAGACATAAAGCAAACATTACTCCTACTCTTAAGCTAACGGTGCATGGGTCTTCTCACGTGAAGTGATATTTCCATGCAGCCACCAGTGCATTGGTTGACCCATGTTGGTGAAGGCATGGTTCGTGAAAAGGATAGTCTAGCGAACTAGCAAACATGAAAGATATAACAATGAACACCAACACACTCCAAGTTTAAACGCGTCCACAAAAAAGAAAAGAGTGAAAACACAAGACAAGCATTTTGTAGACTTAACATGGTGTTGAGACACACTGCATGCAGATGATAATCATATGCACTCCCTCAACTATGACAGACAAGCAAACATGAGAAAGAGAGACAACTTATGCCTTGCAAGTGTGCTTGTTGTGTATGATTCCTCCAGTGCATGAGCGATGGGATCATGTGATTCAGGTGGACGAAACGAAATCTGTTTATTAGATTGATCTTCAAAGCATACATATGAGTGATGAGGATCCTTGGGTGGTTCAACAATTTCCTTATCGGAAGTGAAACTAACCTTAGGACAGCGAGGGCCTGACATAACTATTAGCTCGGACTGAAGTGCCTTGACAGCCTGCAAAGTTTCTACTTCATCAACAGATAAATCATCAGAAATAGGTGGCTTTGAAAGATCAATAGCGATTGAATCAACATCGTGATCAAATATAGGATTAAAGAGATCACAAAAGAAACGATCAGAAAAATCAATGAGTTCATCGGCATCCTTATGGTCTGATGAATCATACATAGGGGTATATGAGAAGCAAGAATGTTCACCCTCTGCATTTCTGGAAAAAGTAGATAAAAATCAAGTGGATTTTCAATGGAAGATTTGTTCTCTTCGTTGAAAAATGATGGACTAACATCAGGTGTGTTCTGTGAATGATTGGAAGTAGATGCATCTGTGGATGGATTTACACAAGGAAAATCAGAGATAGAAGAATCACCAAAGATGTTAGGAAAAAGTGGAGGAGGAAAGGATACAAGGAGGTCATCCTTCACCGCAAGTTCATGCTCAAATTCCCAGCATACTCGTCATAAATGACAGCGTACGTTGGTTGTGTAACATCAACTCCATCGATAGCTTGATCCTCTTTCACAACAGGTGTAGAGTCCAGAATGGAAGAACACAAGACAATACAATTTGGAGGATCAACAAAACGCGGAGATGAAGGTTGAGGTAACAAATACATATGACAACCCATTGACTTCCCAACCAAATTTACGTATAAATTGAGAGTAGTGAGGGTGGGAGGATGTGACAGTTGAACAAACTTGTGTTCACGCTCTCCCAGATCACTCTGCGAGGGTGGAGTTGTTTGATGAGGGGAAGGCGAACAGTCACTTGAGATAGCGACTTTTTCTGCTTAAGATTGCATAGCTGCATCAACAAAGTATGCTGAGTAGGGTTTTATTTTTTTCTTCCTTTGTGGACAGAGGGATTCTATACAAACATACTCATATATGTCCCAAAGATATTGGAATTTCATCTGACTTTTTGGAGCTTCAAAAGAGAGTAGACGGAAGCGCTGCCAAAAATTCATCAGCGATTCATGTGGGACATTCTGTTGTTTTAAAATTTTCTTATCAAGTGCTTTAGGATCAAAATGGTGAAAAATAGATTCTATTAGATCACCAAACTTCTTGAATGAGTGCACGCAATTAGGAGGTAGTGTGCAGCACCATAGCAATGGGTATTCGCGAAGTGTGTGCGCGAGCAGCATACAAACCTCCATTTCATTAAAACCTTCCACATTATCCATGAATGCATGGAAGTCATCTAAGTGCTCAGGCTAGGCCACTTCACCTTCACCATCATACGTGAGTTTGGACAAGTCATCAAAGAACTCCCTCTCGACTTCAAAGGGATGTTCTTTGGACAAACATTGTTGAGGGTTAACTATAATAATATCCATGATAGATGTGTGAAGATTTAAAACAGTATGTGAGGACTCATCTTGTCATTTAGTCCTCCTTCAAGAGCTAGAAATGTTGACGGTGATGGACTCGCCAACATGATAGGGGATCTCCCCAGTAAGATGTCCCAACTAGAACTTAGATCGTTTGGAGTAGGAGTCCTACCAGTGGGTAGTACGGTGTCGCCTTGACTGTAGTTATACGTAGAGGTAAGTAAGATGTCCTTGTTGGAAGCAAGGGTGTGACCTTGTAGCAAGTCAAGGAAGGTGCATGAGAGGCTCTAACACACAAAAGGGGAGAAGAGTGCACCCCTTAGAAGCCTGTGATAGCACACAACTTGAAAGGGAACACATGATCTTAAAGACATCACGAGATGGAAAGTAGGATAACCGACAATCCAAAGTGATGAGATATACCAATAACACACTTCAATAAGATTCATACAAACACATACAGAATAGTCCATATATACATGCGTAAATTACAACTATATACACTGTTAGAGTAACCAAGATAGTCGAACTACAATAACAATATATGCATGAAACATTCTAGCTCTGTTATATTAAAAGAGTGAAAGATCCAATCATACGTACAACCATGATTGCCACTAGTCCCGATAGCGGAACATTATAATCACTGCTGCCTTCTCCTCCAAAGAGATGTACTCACTCTACACTATGGAGAAGCCAAGGCTCATTACAATACACTCCAAGATTTCTCTAAGTTATACCTATCAAAAGCTTGGCTCCCAAAATCTGGTACAATGATTTATGAGGTTCTATATATAGCAAAGGGTGGGGTGACCCTTGACATTCCCCTTTGTGACTCTTAGCATACTCTCATGACTCTTTAACTTACACATGACTATTTACATTCTACTATTGACACTTGGTCTTTCACTTTACAACATGTTTACAATGCAATCTTCACATGTACCCATGTGAGACAAAATGGGATTGAGTAAGCCATACAAGACATCACTGAGACATAAACAGTTGTGGGAAGACTAACTCATCAACATCCTCTTGGTGATCGATGGTAGAGAACTGATTCCAAGATTGGTACTCTATTATGGTGTCCGCGTACTCTGTTGTGACATCCTTCTGAAAGCGAACTCTTGCCTCCCTTGCATCTAGGTACACTGATTTGGCACCTCTATCCAATTTGTCAAATACCATGTGCATCATGGTCTTGAGTGCAGTTGGACAAGCGACATACTGGTGCATAGTGTCTGCGCTTATCTACAAATCTTTGTTGGTGGCTATGTGCATCAACTGCTCGAAGTACATGTCCAACTCCAATCAGACTTGGTTCTTTTATTTTTCCTCAGTGAGTGTGCCAATGGATGGGATCACATGCTTGTGCACAATGACATCCATGCTCCTGAACATTAGTGCATGTGAAGCATGTAAGTTGGTGATGAGTTGTGTGAGTTCCTCATAATTACGGATCTAACTTTGAATGCATGCCTTCAACTCCACTGCCTTTGGCTTCATCATCTTTAGCAAGTACAATGGGGTCCCCTTGTACCTCATTGTCCATATTATAATGTGATTGACAGCACTATGTATGTCTCTCAAGATATGTGCTCTCCTAGCACAGCATTATTGCCAACCATTAAGATGGACAACTGACTTATGCACGGTGACGAACCTGGAGTACATCTTCCGCATGACTGTCTCAAGGGACAATACTTCATCAAGTATCGATTTCAACTCTACTCTAGAAGATGTTGTAGTTTTCCCTCCTCCCTGCTTGGCCATTTGAAACTCCTTAACGATGCGCTTATTCTCATATATCAAGAATCTAACATTTGAGTTAGTGGCTTCGGTGTATGCCTTTGTAGAATTAGCCAATGCAGCTGGATGTTTGCGCACATCGGACATTATCACTCGTTCTTGAAAATGTGCAAGGGATACATGAACATCCATATTGGGCACTCTGCACGACTGCCTAACTCTGTGTTGTGACTCGTTGAAGGATATGTTGTGCACATCTGCTTCCAGATTGTCCTCAAGGATTTAAGTGTCTCCTTCATTGCTTGGGAATTGCTCTGCTCCTGAATTTGGTGAAGCCAGTGGAGTGACTTCTTGGTCTTTGGGCATGAGGACCTTATCCTGATCTTCTATGGCTAAACCACATCTATGTCCATCTGTTTCAACATCTATTCAATCTCCTGAGAAAATTCCTGCTCCTGCGACTGTTCACCCTGTTTGCTCTTGCCAGCTGTTCTGATGAATCAATAACATGTATTGGTGTAGTTTCATTAATGTGTGCATGTTTCACCTCCTATTGTTCCTATTCCTACTGTTCTTCCTTCTCTCTTATGCGAAGCTCTTATTCTTCCCTTTGTTGTTGCTTCAACTCCTACAACTCCTTGTTATCCTCTTCCAGCTTCTGCTTCTACCTCTCTCTTTACGCAATCCTTTTTTTGTGTTGTCCCTTCTTTGCCTCAATCTCCAAATATGCTCTTAATACAAGTGGATTTGCCTTAAACTTGCAACTTTTCTCTGCCTCTGCGATGTCGAGAACCTTCCTCTTTCCTTTTTCATACACAAGTTTCCTGCCCTTTGTTGCTGTTGATGTTGCTACTCTTTGAGATGTTGTTTCCTTGTGCACTGCTAACCACTCTACAACCACTTTGGCCGGTTCATTGAGCCTTGAGGAGTTATAATAGTATCTCCATGGGTCTTTCTCAGGCCAATGACATGCCCAATGGATCCAAGGATGATACACTCTCGCACAGTGGTCTTCCACTAATTGATGTGGGTCATATGGATTGAAACTTTTGGTGTTGAAGGTGAACCTATTGAACTTCTAGTGTTGAAGGTGAACCTCTTGAATTTATGGTGGGCTAAGGTGCCTTCTTCTTCTTCTGTAGTCTTGCTAACAACCCTATCAAGATGTGGTATGAAACCTCTTGCATGACCAACTTGTCCATGGAAAACTTCGATAAAACATGTGGATCCTTCTCCACGTTGTACATATGGATGAAGGTGTCAAGGGTTGAGGGATACCAATCTATTATGTTAACCAATGCCTCCATTGTTGCGTGTGACATGCAAGGCAAATCCTACTCAGAGATCATCCTGTACACCAGGGTGACGAAGTGGTCTGATCGTTTGATCCAGGTGAATGTTGGTGGCCACCCACCTATCCCATTTGGACCCCCACAATTGTCTCTCTCAGCATTTTCAGTTTCCTTAATTGTAGCACAACTTACTATTTTTAGCAGTTTTTCGGGTCCTGAACTTCCGGAGCCGTTTTGAGGCCCTAAACGACGTTTTTTGGGGAATCCGGGGGCAACATGGGTCCATAGAATGGACCGATGTTTCCCATTCCAACAATGATAGTGCTCGAATAGATCTTTCTAATGAGCTATTATACGCGTCAAACGGAGATCATATGCTAAAGTTACGACCCCGGGAAATTGATGTACCAATTTACCTAAAACGGGGCCCACAATTTGGCGTTTCATCTTCTAGGGGTAGGTTTCGGAATGTGAAGGGTTTTACATTGTTTCTCAACAATAAATAGGCCTTCGAGCCTCATTGTAACACAGTTTCGGAACAGTTCAGAGGCATGTAGCCGCACATCTCTTCTCAGAGATAAGTTACCATCGCCCTAGCTGGTTTATTTCCAATTCTGGTTGTAAGCATATTTCGGTATTTTCCATTAATGAAATGAAGAATTATTTCCGCTGCATCTTTGTGTATATGGTTATCTCTGTATTTTATTGCGTTCATGTTTCAATCCGGATCAGTGGTATCAGAGTGGTCTGCTTTTTCTCTGTTTTTCTTTGCATGTCCCCAACGAGGTCGGGATATAAGGAGTTAGGGCTTGAACTGGTCGAACCTTTGCAAGGCCAGCCTCGCAAATCCCGACGAGCTCCCATGGCGGATGAGAAGAAAGACGAGGGGGCAGGAGATCCTATCAAAATCTTGCTCAAAGAAGCCCTCGAGCGAC
>APFE030972693.1:11099-84024 GCA_000404065.3 Pinus taeda
AAAAAATACATATTTACGTTTCATACAATAAAACAATCTCTGCATTTCTTGAAGTAAAGCATCAAAATCTCCAGACCTTGATCTCTCGAGCGGAGCCAGCTAGAAAGAACTGCACGTGAGTCTGATGCTTAACACATGCAAGTCAAACTTGACTGACTTTGATTTCACTTGAACTCATAGTTGAATGAAAAAAATTGATCTGGTTCTAGAGAGGATAGAGAAGGAAAAACTCTCCACGGCCGCATTGAAAAAAAAATTGGATTGAAGCAAGGACTTATTAACATGTATGGTAAATGCAGAGAATGCACAAAGTCGTACCATCCAACCACTAATTCGAAAATTTTGCAGGCCGAATGCAGAACAGTGAACATATTAACTCAGAAAAACGTAAACATCTGAAAAACGTCAAATTTCAAACATGCGATTTGGCTAAACAGAGACGAATTTGAAGAAAATAAAACATGGGTTTTTTCACCAGCTGGGTCAGTTAGATAACTCAGAAAACTGTTTTAGGAGATTCGTGGCGGTCTGGGAGAAATCCTTGGTTCTTTGGAGTCCATTTTTGCAGGCCGCAGGGGAAAAAACGAGATTTGAATCAATTAACTGATAGTTGATTTAATTGTTTTCGATTTGGAATAATGGCGTGGTAATGATTAACCATTTTTTGATTTTTGCCACCATGTCTTCTTCCCTTATGCCACCCGTTTGCAATTCATTAACGCTTGTTAACAACAGTTCCGATTTAAGATGACTCTCCATTATGTGACTTATCCTAATTGAACACGACTTTCTGTCATTAAAACCCGTGAAATTGTTGCCACCCGTCTGCGCTTGTTCCGCTACTTCCTGTTTAACAATAAGCGGATCAAACACGGCACTAGAATTATATGAAAAGGATTATAGCTTGTCGATGTTTATTCTTTTGGCATATGTTTATTCCTTGGTTATTCGGGGGATTCCTTACAGTGAGTGCAGTAGCATTGTTCAAATTAATAAAAAGGTGAGTTCTGCTCTAAGGCCTGCAGCAGTGGAAAAGGTTACCAATCAAGAAATAAGGCAAGTTATTGAAAATGTATGATAGTTGCATCAGCAAGGCCTTCTGCTACAACACGTTTGAATGACCCATTTCTTAGAGATGTAGAGTCGAGTAGGTAGTGCACATGCACGTTAAACTTCCCAATTATTTTGAAGATTGACTTAGGTGTTTCTGTTACAGCATGCATAGGAATTGTTGGCGACAAATACTAATAAAAAAAAATGAGCAGTACAAGAGTTGGTACTCTGATCTATTTCCATCTTTAAAACTGTTTTGCTTCATATTTCAAAGTTTTTATTTTTCAGGCAAACAGTAACAAAAAATAAAAAAATAAAAATTTAAAAAATTTAAAAAAATTAAAAAAAAAAATAAAAAAAAATTGATGGGGCTCATTGGGAGAGTTAAATCAGTGGAACTTTCTTTAGCTAGATAAAAAGGGCAGTGAGGGATATGTGTCTGATGGTTCACTGTTTCAGCCACTTTCCGCCGCTGATTCAACTTTCTGCAGCTGGTTCAACTTTCCGCCACTGTTTTGTTAAATTCTAGGTTGCAGGTTTCATCAAGAAAAACAAGCCACATGGGTAGCTGGGGAAATGTCAGTACATGGATGGTGTCTTATTCATTTGATCCAATTTGATGAAAAAGACCCCGGTCAAAGGGAAGGCAAATTGTGTGTTATCACTAAGTCGCCACACTGAGTCGCTACACTAAGTCGCTGCATGTCAAGAAAAAAAAATAATAATAATTTTGAATCAATGAAATGAATAAGTTATTTGCTCACTTTCTAAAGGTATTGATTAGTTTTGGACTGATGATGAAAAATGAATGGCTAACTTTGTATCCAAGATTTTTAGCTACAGAACTGTGCACATTCTGCAGCTAAAGTACAATTCCGCAGTTGAAAAAAACTTCATTGTTCAAATCAGCCTAACTTTCTCATACGAAATCAGATTTTGATGATTTAAGTACCATTAGAAAGATCTCAACAAGATCTACGCAATGAGAAATCCATCATTAGAGTTTGAAATGGAAAATAATGAAATAAATTGCTGAAAAGAAGCAATATTCAACTTGGGGCACCAATTCCAAAGCAGATATAAATTCTTTTGATTTTTTCCTTCGAAGACTTGTTTCATTAATACAAATTCTTAATTTTGTGTGTAAATATCATAACTATAGAGATTGATCACCTCTCCCCTTTGATAATCTTACATTCCATTGCAGAAGAAGTATTAGTTTTTTGCAGGTTCCAGAAGGAAGGAAAAATCACTACAAGAGAATGGTGTCTCTCTAAGAGACCAATTTGTTTCATAAGAGGATGATCAGCAACAAAGAGGAAATATGATGAAAAATCAGATCCAAACACTTGAAAAACTTTCAGATACTATTGTCTCCATCACATCCATACTCCATAATAAACCATTCACCTCATTTCACTCCATATTTTCCATTTACATGTTGGAAATAATACTGAGAGGGGGGGGTGAATCAGTATTATCACATTAATAAAACCTTTTCATTTCCAAACTCTGATTCATATATGCTACTTCCACAACTTCTTATGATTAAGTTAATTGATCTTCAATGAGTGCATTAGAACATTATCAACCATATTATCAGTTAACAGATGCAGTAACATAGAATAGATCATCACACATAAGGCACACACATGAACACCATGATATAAGGTGGAAACCCAATGCGGGAGAAAACCACCTGCTACAAGTCATCTCAATCTTCTTCTTAATAAGAAAATCCTTTTACAGTATGTGTACTGGTGCAGTCTTATACCAGTACGAGAGCTACAACCCCCTTTGCTCTTGTACTAGCCGATCCATTTACTAGTACGCAGGCTTCTACCTGCTACAATGCTCCAAAGATTCCCCTTTGCTTTTGTACTAGCTTAAGTACTAGTACGTAGGTGCTGGCCTACAATATTCTCTCCTCCACGTACCACGTTTCATCAATTTTCATACTGGATACACTGAAGCACAACACATAATCTGAAAGGCCACGTTTCATCCAATTTTCATACTGGACCCATAAACATCAAATGATCATCAAGTACCAGTAAGTCACCGAGATAACCAGATCCACAATAATAGTAAACTAAACCCAGAACACCTTATCAACAAAAATCAGTCAACAAAAGATCTTAAGAAAAATACGCAATTTCCTTTTCTCTGGCCTGCGTCACTACGCACTTCACCTTTTGTGGCATCGCGCACCTCCATAGTTGCACCTTCTATGGTGCTGCTCACCTCTGCAGCTGTGCCTTCTGTGGCACTGTGCACCTCCGCAGCTGTGCCTTCTGTGGTGCCTTCGCACTGCGCCTTCGGTGGCGCCTCTATGGCGTCTCCCGCACTGTGCCTTCTGTGGCGCCTCTGTGGCATCTCCGCACTGCACCTTCTGTGTCGCCTCTGTGGACTGTGCCTTCTGTGGTGCCTTCGCACTGTGCCTTCTGTGGCACCTTCGCACTGCGCCTTCTGTGGCGCCTTCGCACTGCGCCTTCTGTGGCGTCTCTGTGGCGTCTCTGCACTGTGCCTTCTATGGCGCCTCCTGTGGTGTCTCCGCACTGCGCCTTCTGTGGCGCCTCTGTGGCGTCTCCACACTGCACCTCCTGTGGCGCCTCCTGTGGCGCCTTCGCACTTCCAAAGGTGCAGCGCTCGAGAGATCACCCTTCACAGATTCACTTTCCACTTCACTTTCATATAGATCAAGCTTTTGAAACAATAACCCAATATTTCAGATCTTAAGATATTCAACCCAAAAGCATACCCAAGCCAAATGATCTCGTTTGATTTATATAGGCAAGCTCTTCCTCAAATCATGGACCAATACCACGGGCCAAAACCATAGGATCAAAAACTGTCAGACTAATACCATGAACCAACCATGAAAGTGCGTGAACTTTTCTCTACATGAAATAAACTTTTCTCTACATAAAATTCCGTGAACTTTTCTCCACATGAAACAAACTTTTCTCTGCATAAAATTCCGTGAACTTTTCTCTACATGAAATAAACTTTTTTCCACATGAAATAAACCTTTCTCTGCATAAAATTCCGTGAACTTTTGTCCACATGAAATAAAATTTTCTTTGCATAAAATTCCGTGAACTTTTCTCCACATGGAATAAACTTTTCTCTGCATAAAAGTCTGTGAACTTTGTTGCACTATAATTTATCATATGAGATGAGTGGGTTGCCATCACGTACAACATATGCATCATAATGCCAACATGTATCTATCTTGGTATGTTTTGAAATAACTATAATATGAAAAAGATCTATGATTATTTTTTCATCTTGAGTTTGATTGAGACAATTTGAAGAACTAGTACTTGCAATGTCCTTAACTTTCAAACCCATGGCTATGATCTTTGTTTCATCTCCAGAATCTGAACCTAAATCTTGTTGTGTAGTTGTAGCTGTCTTCTCTTTCTCCTTGTTCTTAAACTTTTTGGGTCTCATTTCTGGATGAATTTTCCAACAATGATCTTCATCATGGACCTCTTTGGAACAATGTTTACATGTGATATTTTATTTCTCCATATTTATAGTAGCATTATTCTTTCCTTTTCCTTACAACTTACCATTTCCTTTTTCTCTAGACTCAAAGGAAGTCTCACTAGTTTCTTCAGAAACATTTTTCCCTCTTGCCAAAAAATGAGTTGCCTAAACACAAACTTCATCTAGTTTTGTAGGGTTAAACATTACAATGGTATGTATCAAATAACTATGAAACCCTCTAATGTATTTGAGAAAAGTATCTTGTGAGGAAAATTCTATACCCATAATCAAAGTTCTTTTCCTAAATTCTTGAGTATAAGATTGCATATTTTTCCCTTTAGCTTGCCTAAATTTATGCCATTCCATAATAGTTTTTTTGCATTTATGCTAATGGATAAAATTTCCTTCTTATTGCAACAAAAAAATAACTCAAAGGGGATAAAAACTTACCTTTTTTGTCATGTCCTCTTGAGATTTGGCTTCTCACCAAATTAGTGTTGTGCCTTCCAATCTAATAGAAGAAAGATGAATCTTGGTTTCATCATCTTTGGTTGTTTGTATCCTGTAATACACCTCAATATGAGGACTACAATTATTTAATATTACTTCTTTTACCTCTTCATTGTGCATAGGAAATTCAAAATTAATTTCAAGCTTAAGCAAAGGAGTTTTACCATGACCCTTTGGGGAATTTGGATGTGTTTGTGAAAGGGTGGAAGAAGTTAAGATGAGGATGAAGATGAATATGAGGATGGAGGTGAGGGTAGTGGTTTGTCACCATTTCCTCCACTCCATTTTGGAGGTTTGTATCCTTTTCCTCCATCAGAATTTGATCTCTCTCCATACAGTCTATAATTCCTCTCCTCATATAGAACCTTAACCATCTTTGACATCTCAAAGAATTCTTTTCTGAAAGTCTTCTCATATTCAAACATCTCTTCAGGACCTTCTTCATGTGCCATGACTATTGAAGCCTGAGGTATGTTTGTTCTCGTTGAAACAATTTGGGATCTTGGCTCCACAAGTTCTCTTTCTTCTCTTTTGAGCTTCAAACTTGCAAGCATAATAAAAGCACTTCCAAATAAATCAAATCTTCATAATAACCTGGGCTCTGATATGAAAAATGATTTGAATGTATAAACTAGAATATTTTTTAGATATGTCTGCAAGTGTAAATTATATTTGTTTTGGGTAAAGGATCAATTTACTAAAGACATACAAATGATTTTTATCTCATTTTTGCAGAAAATAAAGAATACATTAGTGCCATAACAATATACACAAAACAACAAATGATAAAGGAGTTCACCCCTCCTGCACTGCATCTCCTAGTCTAGCTTCTAGTCTTGGGCCTCTTCCATTATGCTAAAAACATATTTGTTTACTTCAAGTTACAATGCTTATAATTATAAAACAATGTCTCTAATGGCTCCAAAATAGTAAAAAACCCCCATTTTGGTTCTTTCTGTACCTCATTTGGTGAAAAACTAAGAAATTTATGCTTCTTTCTTCATTTTCCCAAATTCTCCATCTAGCCATCCTCCAATTCAGCACCAACTTGGATTAAGTGCCCCAAACATGGAAATGGCGTGAAAAATTGACCAACATTCCCACTCAGTGGGTGATTTTTTAGGACCGTTAAGGGTGCCATTAAGCTTCCAATCCCAAAATTATTGGCTGCATGGTGGCCATATGACTGCAAAAGGTGTTGAAATTTGGGGCTTTGTCTAGCCTCTGTCTCCATGCATGCCCCTTGATCTGAAATTTTGGGAAAACTTGTTAATGCTATGCAAGCTCCCTCATCAGTATTAAAAATGTGTTTAGGATCGTCTCAAATTAACCAAAATGTGAGGAATTATGTGTCAAGTGTTATGTTCCTTTTATGAGAAATTTATGAGGTTAATTAGTTATTTAAAACACATATAGAACAAGTAAATTGTAGAGAAATAAAACACGGAAAACTCATAACACAAAGATGATAAAGGATTTCACCCTTCTTAGGCTACATCTCATTGGACCTGCTTCAATGGCTAGGCCCTCTTTGGATTAATGGTCAATTCTCTAATTACATGTGCTTGCAGTGCTCCAATGGATTTTCAACCTACTCCATTAAATTTAGAAGACCCAAAAACCCCAAAAATGACTATCCAAGGTCTACAATTTGACTTCAACTAATCTAGCCTTGACCTCCTCTTCTAGTGGCCCTAGGCTTCCTTAAGCTTCAATGTAGAAAAATCACATACACAAGTTCCTTTCTGCCTATTATGTTTAGAGCATCCAAATCATCTAGGAATGACTCTTTTTGAGCCAAAAATGGTCAAAAAATGCCAAAGGTATGGCCTCTTCAGTTTTCCCTAGGAAAACACCACCAAATCTTGAGAAACTCTAGTTAACCAAACCAAATTTAGTGTTAGAGCCAAATTTATCGATGTCGCAAAACTTTCATCAAGTTAATTCTGCTTAATTAGTGGATAAACACAATTTAATTAGTATAATCTACAATTAGTTCATTAAGCACATAGTTAGTGTTAACCACTGGCCTTTGGTTTTGTGGTAGTGGTCACATACGGAGGGGGCTTACCCATAAGCTTTGTCCTCTCCTCCCCCAACCAACAGCAGCTACCAAATTAAATACACATTGTGCTCATAGTTGGTTAAGACCTATGGTAGTGGTATAGCGGTAGATCATTGCACTTGTTCAGGCGAGGTCGCGGGTTCAACTCCACTGACCTGCAAACAAAATTTTTCACTGCACACCGATTTTTCTAAGCCTTTGGGGATGGACATGTGGCGACCTCTGTGATTGCCACATGTCTCCTTCTCATTGGTCCAGCCATTGGGGATGGACACGTGGCGACCTTTGGGCTTGCCACATGTATCCTTCTCATTGGTGCTCCCCTGTCCAATAAAATAAAGCCAACTCACCAAACTGTCGACCAATCAGAAAGTGCCACCTGGCGTGACCTCACTACCATTCACCAAAATTTGACCTGCACAGTCACCTGCCATGTCAACAGTACAAACTACTGAATGGCAGTGACTATGTTTTTTTTCTTTCAAAATTCTTTTGTTTGGAAAAGCAAACCGAACGAGATATATTCCTCACAAGAGCTCTGTTTTGAGTGAAACAAGTTGCATTGGGATTCTATCACTGAGACAAACACATTTCCTCAGGTTTTAATTGATTTTGAGCACTTTTATTTTTTGAGAAAATTTTTGCCCCTAATCCAGATTTTGAATACTCCTTTTCACTGATAGGCTTTTGGACCCAAGAAAGCTGGTTATCTGATGAGAGTTGAATACTGTTATCCTTCCCAAGTTCTATCAATTGATTCTACATGGAAAAATCTCCATGACAACCACTTGGGTTCACTGACATGCCTTGCCTTGCAAATGGCTTAGCACTTCAACCAATGTTCTCCTTTTGTTGCTGACCCAATACAACACTTGTTGGTTGCTTGCTGATTAAACACCCTGTTGTACCAAAGCGATCACTCAGTGCTTGGAAATTTGATTGATGGCCTTCCAACTGAGAATCATGTTCCTCCTTTGCAACTCATTCATTCGATGCAAGCTTTTCCTTCGAAACCAATTTTCCAAGTTAAGCCCATCTGAGTGAAATATAGAAATGAGTTCCAATATCAGTAATAACAAGAAAAGAAATGACCATTATTTTACCTCTACGGTTCCAAATTCCACATCTGGAAGAATGCATTCAGCATCTCTTTCACTTCTTGGTGACAACACATCAAATCACATTGTAAACCATTTGATATTTTACAAGGGATGCAATTCTTTTTGGCATTTTTTTCCACTTTCGCTTCTTGATTCCATCATCCTCCAGTATTAATATGCTACTCATGTCATGATTTGAGAATGAAGGCTAATCATGAGCCTCTTGCTCAAGTGTGAACCTTCCAAAATCCTTCGACATCTTGTCACAAGAAACACCATTAACCTTGGAAAGAGCACAAGAAACACCATTAACCTTGAAAAAAGCTCATGCAAGAATATCACTTGTGACCTCTTCCTTTTGCTTCTTCAAAGAAAGAAATGTCGCATCATGTGAAAATTGCCATGCACTCTTACATCTTGGTGTATAAACCATCGGCTAAACATAAGTAAAAAAAACATGCTTCTTCAAACAACTAAATTTCAAGTCAAGCAAAAGCATATACAACAACTTGACGATATACAACAAGAATTCCATGTTCTCATGAAACAATTTATCACATCTCCCTTTCGTCGTTGGAGACAAAATAAACTCTTCCAAGTTGATATAACATGAATGTAACAATCAATTGACCACACAAGTTGACACTCATGCATGTGCAAATGATCAAAATTCTCAAGTTGATAACATACATGTTAACAAAGCAATCAACCGACAACCGACACAAGTCAATCACTAATGCATCTTCAAGCACAATGAAACTATTAAAAATTCGACTATTCACACACACAAACTCTCATGTATGTATAACAATTCTCAACTCTCTCACAAGTTAAATCACAATTACAATAATCCCATTGGTATGTACGAGTTCTTAAAGAGCTAAAATCACCAAATTTGCTGCAATAAAGTGAGTCAACATACTTCACTTTCAAACACCTTCCTGGCATAAACATGCAAGTTCAAGAACGCAACATGCATGCCAATTTATAGTTGAAAATTGCCATATTTTCTTCATCTAAGTGAGTCAACATAACTCTACTTTTCCAACATCTTGCTTCATGCAATATGCATCATATTTTCAGGAGAAAGGAAATGCATCCAAATAACAAGGAAATGCATCAATAAGGCAAGGTTTGCATCAATTATCCAAATAAATTCAAGGCCTTAATTGGTTAAGAAATCTAACCATCTCTTTACAAACCATTGAAATGGTGCTTCTTTCAGCTGAACTTCTTCATGTGTATCATCCTGACCCACATCAATTATGGAATCCTCGTTTCCATTCTTGCCAAAATTTCTCTCCACCTTCTTTAAATGTGGTGGATGATTTGTTGGATGCAAAGTCCAACACTTGTCTACAAGATGACCTTGCTTATGGCAATGAGTGCAAAATTATTGCATCTTATTTTCAATATTATCCAATGGACCTTTGGCTTTCTTTCTCTTTTGTTTTGAAAGTTTCTTGTGTATGGCTATCCTCTTCCAACACCTAGAAACAATATGGTTATTCAAACGACAACAAAACATGTAAATTTTCTCCAAATCTCATGAAAAGATTTACCATGTTTATCATAATGAGAAACTTGATTAAAGGCAGATTTATACCTTGCACATTCACCTTTTTCTTCTAATTGAGGAGGTGAATTTGATGAGCTAGTGGCTCTCTTTGGAATACCAGCAATGGTTTCAATGACCTTAGAGCTTTCAAAATCCTCTTTTTTGACATTTCCACTAGTTGCATGCTTAAGAGAATCTTCTTGCAAAGTGGGTATTAAACTTTTGCATTCCTCATGAACACAAACTTCACAACTTTGAGGTAATGAACATGTGATGAAAGTCCTTCTTGGAATACCTTCATGTGCCTCCTTGTATTTGGAGCATTCTCCATCATGTTGTCCATTACCAAGACCCAAATACCTAGACCTTTCCTCAAAACAAATTGGCTCAACTATGCCTTGTGCATGTTTTCCTAACCCTTTACCTTCATAGCCCATATTCATCAATAATTTGGACCCTATTCCTCTAGTGTATCTTTCAAAAGCACCAGAAAAATCATTTTGAGAGGAAATTCAAGATAAAATTGAATTGCATACCTCATTTTCATGCACATAATTGGCTAGGGTTTCCTTGGCATCATGGAGTTGAATTTCCATTTCATGCATATTTTCAAGAAAATCTTTTTTCTCCTCCTTCATGGCCATAAACGTCTCTTGAAGTATAGTTTTCTCCTTCATATCTTCATACAACACTTGCACTATATCTCTCATGATGATAAGCTATTGGAACATCTCTAAATCAAAGAGTTTTGCTAAGGATGATGGATTAGAAACATCACTTGTTGAAGCTTCCATCACACTTGTAATGCATCAAAAAGCTTCACAAAGCTTGAAAAAATATTATACACATAAACTTGCACACAGTTAATTTTTCCTTGCACAAATACAAAACCAATAGCTAATTTTATAGCTAACCTTGGCAAACCATCTCAAGTTTAAAATGAGCTAATAGTGCTTTGTTACCAACTTAATCTGAAATGTTGGGAAAACTTGTTAATGCTATGCAAGCTCCCTCATCAGTATTAAAAATGTCTTAGGATCGTCTCAAATTAACCAAAATGTAAGGCACTATGTGTCAAGTGTTATGTGCCTTTTATGAGCAATTTATGAGGTTAATTAGTTGTTTAAAACACATATACAACACGTAAATTGCAGAGAAATAAAACAAAACAAACTCATAACACAAAGTTGATAAAGGAGTTCACCCCTCCTAGGCTAAATATCCTTGGACCTGCTTCAATGGCTCGGCCCTCTTTGGATGAATGGTTAATTCTTTGATTACATGTGACTGCACTACTCCAATGGATTTTCAACCTGTTCCGTTGGAATCAAAAGACCCAAAAGCCACAAAAATTACTATCCAAGCTTTGAAATTGGACTTCAGCTGATCTAGGCTTGAACTCCTCTCTTGGTGGCCGTAAGCTTCCTTAACATTTAGCGTAGTAAAATCACATACATAAGTGCCTTTCTGCCTTTGCAACCCATTCCATTATGTTCAGAGCATTCAAATCATCTACAAATGACTCCTTCTGAACAAAAATTGGTCGAAAAATTCTAAATTTATAGTCTCTTCAGTTTTCCCTAGGAAAACTCCACCAAATCTGGAGAAACTCAAGTTAACCCTACCAATTGGAGTTAGCATCGAATTTATCGGTCCCGCAAAACTTACGCCAATTTAATCCCACTTAATTAATGTATAAACCCATATTAATTAGCATAATATACAGTTAGTGCATTAAGCACGCAATTAGTACTAACCGCTGGCCTCTGGTTTTGTAGTGGTGGTCACATGTGGAGGGGGCTATCCTATGAGGCTAGTCCTCTCTTCCCCCAACCACCAACAGCTACCACATTAAACACCTATTGCACCCATAGTTGGTTAAAACCTATGGTGGTGGTATAGTGATAGATCATTGTGCTTATTTAGGCAAGGTTGTAGGTTCAACTCCACCAACCTGCAAACAAAATTTTGCACTATGCGTCGATTCGGCTAGGCATTTGGGGAGGGACACGAGGCAACCTTTGGGCTTGCCACATGTCTCCTTCTCATTGGTCCTCTCCTATCGAGTAAAATAAAGCCAACTGACCAACCTGTCGACCAATCAAAAAGCGCCATTTGGTGTGACCTCACTAGCTGTTCACCAAACTTTCACCTGCAGAGTCGCTTGCCACATCAGCAATACAGACCACTGATTGGGTTGAGACTATACTTTCTTTCTTTTAAAATTCTTTTGTTTGGCGAATCAGAAAAAATGTGTTATCTTCCTCATACGACCTCTATTTTGAGTGAAATGAGTTGCATTGGGCGCATATCACCGAGACAGACATAGTCGTTCAGGTTTTGAGTGATTCTAACCACTTTGATTTTTTGAGCAAATCTTTTCCCCTAATATAGATTCTGATCACCCCTAGTCTTATGGTGCATGTGATGACCGCAGGATGGATGCTAGGGTTAGCCCCTCCTCCACCTGTGTTATTGGTCACATTGAGTCCTCATAATGCTTGGGGTTGGCCCCTGTCTCTTTCGCGATCCTGATTATGACTATGGGCATACAACTTTTCAAAGGGCCAACAGGACTAGGCTAGGCCCTAGCCCTTGTCCCCCTACTTTTGGCCCTATGGCGCAGGGGTGGCTAGAGGCTAGGAATTCTCCTGACCCCTCCCCCATATGCTCATTGATGCAACTTCAAATAGAACCATTCAATGTTATTTAAATATGGAACACAGTGGCACATTGGTGTTGGCCTTGGTTAATATGTGTGAGGTCTCAGCTTTGAACACCATAGAGGCTCAACTTGGCCATAAAATTTTTTTCATGGCCAAGAGGAGGCCACGTGGCAGTCACCAATTGGCCCACATGGCTCTCATTCATTGGGACACTTCACAAACCCTCAACCAATATAAATTCACCAAATGCAACCAACCATGCTACACTAGGTGTCCACCATACATTGGATGGAGGACCAGTCAACCTGCCAAGTCTTGGCCCAGTCTGCGTACGGACTGGTGAATGGCATCCATGCAACCCAAACTTCAATGTTTTAGTTGTTTCTCGAAATGAACAAAACGTGATTCTCGGAGCATCCGATGTCAAATTGGAGTGAAACAAGTTGTGTTTGATTTCATGTCACCGAGCTCTATCCAACCATTCAAGTTTCAACCTCTGTCACAAACTTTAAATTTTGAGCACTATTTTTGATACATCAGATTAGTGATTTTCATAATAGTGATAACGAAATTTATTATATAGTGAAATTATGGAAATGTTTTATTGCTTGTTGAATGTGATATTAAAAAATTATAAAAAATTAATATATAGTTATCTATTATGACAATATTGTAATTTATGTTACATGTGGGATAAAAGATGTCATAAAAAAAATCAATTGTGTAGTAGATGCTATATAATTTAAGTAAAAGATTTAGTTTAATTTTGAAGGAATGTATTAAACAAATTTTTTTTGGAAAAATTGAATGGAAATTAGATTCAAAATATTCAAGAGAAAATTTTAGTAGAAAATTTTCAATAAATTGTAGAAGAAATATTTGGATGGAAATACTTCAAACATAATTTTTCGAGGGAAATTTTCATACTTTAAGCTATATATTATCATTAGGAGTGAGTGCATTTGTATCATTCAACCTTTCCTATTTGAAAGTCATGGATTCTTTTGATAGTGAAGCTTCGCTTTGTCAACCATTAACATCTTCATCACATAACAACTCTATTCATATTGATGAATATAACAAAAAATATCTCACTATGAATAGAGAGTCAAATCTTCCACTCAGTCCTAATCCTAAAGACTATGGGAGCAGCACTGGTGAAGGTCAAGTGAATAATTTCAAATAAATAGACAGTCGCATTTTTCACTTAGTCCTAATCCTATGGACTATGAGAGCAACAGTGATGAAGGCCAGGATGAAGAATTTCAGATAAATTGAGAGTCACATTTTCCACCTAGTCCTAATCCTAAGGACTATGAGAGTATTAATTATGAAGGGCATGATGAAGAATTTCTAGTAAATAGAGTCACATTTTCCACTTAGTCCTAATCCTAAGGACTATGATAGTGACAGTGACAAAGGGGAGAATGAAGAATTTTCGGTGAATAGAGAGTCAAATTTTCCACTTTGTCCTAATCCTAAGGACTATGAGAGAAGTATTGACGAAGGGCGGGATGAAGAATTTCTAGTAAATAAAGAGTCACATTTTCCACGTAGTCCTAATCTAATGACTATGAGAGAAAAACTGACAAAACACAAGATGAAGAATATCATGTAAATAGAGAGTTAAATTTTCCAATTAGTCCTAATTCTAAGGACTATGAGGGTAGCACTAACGTAGGGCAATATGAATATGATGATGAATATCCTGCAAGCCAATATTTCAAAAGCACAAATGATGGTAGTGAAAATTTTCCAACAATTGAGAATGGTAATGAATGTTTTTCAAATAATGATGGTGATGAATTTCCTAACTACGTTTAGAATGATCATAGTGAGGATAATATTCCTCCTAATGGTGATGAAAATGTTGTTGGACATTTCATGGTTGGTTATGTATAGGTTGTTGTGTAAGTATTGGCGTTGATCTCAAACAAAGGTCAACAGTATGATTGGATGTTTGGAGTATATAAAGAGAAATTTTGTAGTGACTTTTCTTGTAGAAAAAGGAATCAAATCTTATATTAGACTCTCCACATTGGAAAGTACTCTGAATAAAATTTCCATTGGTATGAGGAAGTCCAAAAATGGACTCCTGGTTTGAACGTTATTACCTGCTGAAGGTCAAGATGTTAAGGCCTTGAGAAGGCAAGAATATCGTCAATGAGAGGTAGAGAAAACCTCCATTTTGGTGATCAAAATTAGAGTTCAATGATCAATCCATATCAGTGATCACAATTAAAGGTCATCATTTGAGCACATAGGCATATTGGTGATCGCAATTGGTGATTGAAGGTCAAGAATATTTCTATATCAGCGGTCAGAGGTGATCGACACATGGTTGTAGGCTAATCGGAAATCGCACATCAGATACTTACAAGGGTGGACCATTTAAATGTTGTGATTTGAAGAACACATTGATTGTGATGAAAGCCTTCAGGAAGGGAAAAATAAAATTAATAAAAGAATTCGCAGAAAAAAAGGTTGATGGTGTCCCTTTTTTCTCTCCTCTGGAAGACACATGGAAACTTCAAGTGAGCTCCGACAAAGACACATGGCAGGTCATTCTGAACATAATGGGTGGCCTAATGGGGCATATCTAGGTGACACATATCACCACTTAGAAAGCACCATGTGGTAGTGTGCCATCATATCGGAGGTCGACAATCGGAGGTTTGTGGCTCTTGGCACTTGGTTACAAATGAACAACGGTGATGTGCAGGGCTATGATGTGTTAAATGCATGGTCACGAGTGTTTAAGCTCGTGGTCATGGAGCTGAGGGCACAAATATTTAACATAAGAAAAGGGCCCCTGATAGAGCGTTGAAAGACTTAATGCCTTAAGGCTAAGCCCTTGCTCTTGTGGAGAAAAATGTGAAAAGGGGGTTAAACAAAAACGACCAAGGTCAATCAAAATTCGCAGTTTGTGGTTTTTGTATGTGTGTTTATGGAAAATTTTCAATAAATCATTTGATTAAATTTTTTTGAGAAAGCACAATACAAAGGAGAAAAGGCCCCAACACAACATTAAACGTTAAAGGGCTTAATGCCTTAAGCCTAAGCCTCAAGTCATGGCCCTCGGTCCTACGATGGAATTCTAGTAGGGACCTAATACAAAAGTGGTTAGACATAATCAAAAGTTGGGAATCGAAATTTTCACAGTATTGCACCACTACACAGCACTGCAGTGGAAGAAAGTTGATATAATGGTACAGGTATCCATTAAAGGCGCATGTGCCAGAAACTGTAGCTTTGAATGCAGAGGAGTAATGTTGGTGGTTTAAGACCTTCCAGGCACACTTGGTAGATGTAAATGAAGAATAGAGATGACATGCACAGGTACAACTAATCTCTGTGAGCGATAAATAAGCATGGGGAGTTTTTGTGAGATGTGTTGGGGGGAATACAATTAAGTGCACAACATGGAGTGTCACACAGTGAGACAAAGAAGTGATCAAAGCCCATTCTTATGAATTAATTTTGTGATGGAACTAGTAAAGCGTGAAGAAATAGAAGAATGGAGGTCCATGTTAGGGGTACATGCTTGGGTAGTGTTGATGGTGATAGAGGCTACATCGAGCTTAGTGTAGCAAAGGAAAAAACACCAAACTTCCATTGAGTTGTTGGGGGAGTTGAGAAGATGTGTGAATGTATTGAGTTTGATGTGAAAGAAGAGTGAGGCACTTGACTTGACTTGGCCTGATAGTGCAACAGAAGTAGTGAGCCTGTAGTGTGAAGCACAGTGAGGGTAGTGCTAGTGTGGAATCAGTGAAGAGCCCTTGGCAGTGAAGGCAGAGTGTAGAGAAAGTGTTGTTGTGAGCAACAAGACGAGACCTGCTCTAGGAGAACATAGAAACTAGAGTGTAGAAGATGAATATGGAGACAACCATTTAGTGGTATTTTAATTAAAAAATTTATGCCTCTATTTTCAGTTTGAAAAGTGTAGCAAATAGTATAACAATGGCAAGGGTAGGTTGTGTTGAGTGATAAAAGGTGTCTTTCTAACCCGTATTTATCCTACATTAATTATCAGTCCAGGTACGACTTTTTATCTCAAGAGTGTACTCAGTCTGAGGTAGTCACATGATTAAAGAGTAATGTTTTCTATTTTGTAGTACAGTTTTAAATACAAGAGTAAACGAATGCTGGAAATAGAATCTACTTGTTATTAAAAGAAACCTTAATGCTCTGAAAATTAAATCATTCATTCAGAAAACTACAACAATTTATCAGTCAAGTATGCAGTAGTGATAACTCTTTCCTCTATCAACTGATATAAATGAAATGAATCAGAAACAGGATCTCCAATCTGAGAACTTAGACAGCGATAGTCAATGTTCTTTATAGTGATGGATCTTTCAATCAACACTAGAGCAAATAATTGGAAATGGCAATTCAATTGGAAATGCTTACTAAAACATAGTTGCTGCACCATCAATTAAAAGGTGAAATAAAATCCTTGCAGAAAAGGAATAGCAACTAAGTCTATTAGAAAACTGAATAGTAAAGCTTAATCTAATAGAAATGAATTGAACAACAAAGCTTACTCTAAATGAATTGAACAACAATCTAAAATATAACAGAACAATAAAGCTAATTAAGTGGAAACATACAGTGACTGTAAACCAAATTGAATCAACAACCTTATCCTAGCAGAATGAACATTAACCACAGGTACAAAGGAATAACAATCGTAGTTATAACTGAGTGGTATTTAAATGAACAACAATCACAGTTGTAAGTGAACAGCAGAACCCGAATTAGACAGTGCGATATCATTTCAGAATGAACAGCATGACATTTTAAGTTAAGAATAATAGTCTTGCTATCTAATTATGATTTCGATATAACGAAGCAATTCAGTGAAATGTTTAGAAATAGAAGATTACTGAATAAAGTGAGTTAAGAAAATGCAAAGGAAATCAAACCACACATAATCTGTAATTGTAAAATAGTGATACAAGAAGAAAGTGGATCCACTAGGGCTGGGCCCTTAGCCACCAGTGAAGCACCATTAAGGCTACTCTAGGATTGGATAATGGAACAACAACTGAGTTATATATTAATCATCTATGGCAAAGTTTACAGCTATCGCTCTTCAAAGAGAGTCGATGATAAAAGTTGAGATTACAACAGTAAGTTATACAAATTGATAATAATACCCGCCCCCTGGGCTACAAGCATTGTCCCTTTTTATAATGGCCAGGCAGAAGTATCAAGAGTATAGATAAGTCTTGAAGCGACGATCCCTTAGGATCAAAGGATCCTAAGGGATTCACTATATCTTTGATCTCTAGTTTATCGTTTTGTCTTCTTGTGATGATGCCACGTTTTCTCTTCCTTTTCCTGGACCAAGCGCTCCGATCTTGATCTCCTTGTCTAGATACGGCTTCCTGTTGAAGGGACAATAGTTGCTTCTGCTTTGTCTTTTCCTCCTGAATAGTGATTTTCTATTTCCTTCACATTTTGTATAGAAAAAGAAAATAATTATTTATTTTGTATCAATCACAAATCTTCTTAATTATATCATAATTCTTTAACATATTACCATATTAGAATGTAAAGGAGTTATGATTCAAAGGAAAGGATAAAGAAATAAATGGTAAATACATACCTTTTCCATCGCTCAACAGGTTGGTGCCTCTTGGCAAGTTAGTTCTTTCTAAACAAAGGGGGTTGGTGCCTCCTTTTAGTGGGTTCTAAAAACACCAATAGATATAATTAAGTGGATGCTTAATTTACATCATATAAAAAGAAACAATTGGTGGTTTTTTCCCTCTAGGTTTCCCATGAAAAGACCATGTCAAATGTGTGCTGCTGATGAGATTCTTATTTGAATATGTATGTCTAAAATATTGTTGATTCACTATCTCATGAATGAATTCTCTCACAAGTGAAATAACATAAGAAGGGACTATAATCATAGTAAGTAAAAGAAAATTAAGAGTTTCTTAAATTATTGATTCACTACCCCCTAAAAAATTCCTGGTTCCAAAAATTGGTATCAAAGACAAGGTTCCTTCAGCAACAATTTAAACACTAGAAGGTATATCTATAAGGAATTATGTCTAGGCAAGAGAGTTAGGAAGTTTACTCAAGTAGAGTACCGATATTTGCTGGGGCAATTATGCTTTTTGCAAAGTGAGAATGGGAGCATATCTTTTGTCCTTTGGAGTAGTTGTTTTGGCATTAGTAATAGTAAACTACAATGTCCCTCATATTCTCCCCACACAGAGATGGAAAAAAATTATATCTAAGCAATGGTAAATCCAAGCATGCCATTCTTGTTGGTATTTGTCAATCAGAACTTGTAAAATTTATGCAATGTAAGTCTTTTTATGAAATGTGGGAAAATATTAACCAACGTCATGAAGGAGATAACAAATTCAAGAAAGCGAAACTTCGGACTTTCAAAATGAGGTTTGAAAGCTTGAAGATGAATGAGAATGAAAGCATAGTAGAATAATTCCTCAGAGTTGATGAAGTGGTTATTATGATTAGAGGAATTGGTGAAGAAGTCAAGGAAGATATGATTGTTAAGAAAATATTGAAATCTCTACCCATGAGATTTAATGCAAAAATCTCAGCTATTAAGGAAATGGATAATTTAAAGGATATCAAGAAGGTTAAGTTGCATGGTACTCTCATAGCTTATGAGATGAGAGTAGGAATAGATAATTCTGAACCAAAGGAAGCAACATTCAAAGTATCTATAAAGGGAAAGGAGCACAAAGACCATCAAGATTTCTCTAGTTGTGAATCTCATCAGGAGTTGGCTCAAGTAGCTAGAAAACTGAAGCATGGATTAAGAAAATATAAAGGGAAGTTTCCCTTTAATTGTTTTGATTGTGGTAAAGTTGGACATTTCTCTACCAATTTCCCTTCTAAAGAGAAGGCTAAAAGGGAAGAGGATCTAAAATTTGGCAACAAGTCACAGATACATTAGAAGAAAAATCCCTATAAGAAGAAGGGGTTCTATTCCAAACAAGACAAGGCAGAATCAGAGTTAGAGTGTGAAGACTCATTAGAGAATGAGTAAGGTAAGTACCTTATGTTGAAAATAATACTGAGAGGGGGGGTGAATCAGTATTATCTAGTCCTTTTAACAATTCTTCCTTATTTATACTTTGAATTATTTTTGCATATCAGTACCATAAACAATGAGCATGAACAAGAAAAACAGACAGTCACATCAAAGAATACCAGATATAAGGTGGAAACCCAATGTGGGTGAAAACCACCTACTGCAATATGTCTCTATCTTCTTTCAAATTAGAAACTCCTTTTACAATGGTCTTGTACTGGTTCAGTCCTTTACCAGTACACAGGCTGCAACCTGTAGAGAGCTACAACTCTCTCTCGTTTTCCAGTCTCTCCTGGAAGGGAGCTACAACCCCCTACTTCTTTTCTTTCAAAGACCACTTTTCATAAATTTTCAAACTGGATCCATAAATATCAAATGATCATCAAGTACCAGTAAGTCACCCAGATAACCAGATCCACAATAATAGAAAACTAAACCCAGAACACCTTATGTGGCGTCTCCTGTGGCGCCTCCTGCAGCGTCTCCTGCAGCGCCTCCTGTGGCGTCTCCTGCGGCGCCTCCTGTGGCGTCTCCTGTGGCGCCCCCTGTGGCGTCTCCTGTGGTGCCTTCTATGACGTCTCCTGCGGCGTCTCCTGCGGCGCCTTCTGTGGCGTCTCCTGTGGCGCCTTCTACGGCGTCTCCTGTGGTGCCTTCTGTGGCGTCTCCTGCGGCGCCTCCTGTGGCGTCTCCTGCGGCGCCTCCTGTGGCGTCTCCTGCGGCGCCTCTTGTGGCGTCTCCTGTGGCGCCTCCTGTGGCGTCTCCTATGACGCCTTCTGTGGAGCCTTCTGTGGCGTCTCCTGCGGCGCCTCCTGTGGCATCTCCTGCAGCGCCTCCTGTGGCGTCTCCTGTGGCGTCTCCTGCGGCGCCTTCTGTGACGTCTCCTACGGCGCCTTCTGTGGCGTCTCCTGCGGCACCTTCTGTGGCGTCTCCTGTGGCGCCTTCTACGGCGTCTCCTGCGGCGCCTTCTGCGGCGTCTCCTGCGGCACCTTCTGCGGCGTCTCCTGTGGCGCCTTCTGTGGCGTCTCCTGCGGCGCCTCCTGTGGCATCTCCTGCGGCGCCTCCTGTGGCATCTCCTGCGGCGCCTCCGCACTTCCGCAGCTGCAGTGCTCGAGAGATCACCCTTCACAGATTCACTTTCCACTTCACTTTCATATAGATCGAGCTTTTGAAACAATAACCCAATATTTCAGATCTTAAGATATTCAACCCAAAAGCATACACAAGCCAAATGATCTCCTTTGCTTTATATAGGCAAGCTCTTCCTCAAATCATGGACCAATACCACGGGCCAAAACCATAACAAACCAATACCATCAACTCAATACTAGGGATCAACACGTCTGTCGAGATGCAATGGTCCAAAAACCATAGGTTCAAATTCCAAGGACTAACTACCATGGACCAAAGGTAAGTTTTCCCACATGAAATAAACTTTTCTCTGCATAAAATTCCGTGAACTTTTCTCCACATGAAATAAACTTTTATAAACTTTTATCTTCATAAAATTCCGTGAACTTTTCTTCTGCGTACTTCTTAATTCTCATCATATTTAGAGCCATGCCATGGGTGTTGCCATCAAGTACAACATCTGTAACATATAACCATACCAGAAACATAATGCCAATAGCACCAGCCTGATGCGCAACGCACTACCTCTGATGCGAAGTGCCAGGCCAAGTTGCTTTGGAAAACAGGGGTTTTTGTCTCCTTGGCTCCAAATCACGATTTTTGACTCTCCAAAGGATTTTTGCTCAATGAAATGATAAATAGGACCCCTTTCACTTTAAATATGGATGACCTTTAATTTTCACTTATCCTAAACCCACTTTTCTAATGTCAAAGTCGCTTTTGGTCATAAGCTATGTTTTTCATTTGACTTACCTTTTCTTAATCATTTGGTAGACTGATGCATTGATGCTTGTGTCTTTTGTCTGTAGTGGCTGGATTTGGCAAGGTGAGCAAGGGTAGCAGCTTTGAAATTATTACATATAGAAAATATTGAAATTACATAATTTTTTTCTACATAGAAATAAAAACTCTCTTTTCACCTCAAAACAGAGTTTTGAGTTATAAATCATTTATTGAGCATATCTTTAGTGAAATTTTGATCTAATGAACTTATTAGACCTCCTCATGTGCCTGCTAAACCTTTATTGAGTTTTTGATGACCATGGTGGCAAACCCTAGACCTAGTGAGACCTAAAACCCTAAAATGGCTTTTTGCAAATGGAATGAAATAAAATTACAGTAAATGACCTGAACATGTGAAAATAGGCCAGTAGGTTAATGACATGAGGGAAATTGACAATGAACCACTACCATCAATTGGTCCATGACCTAATGGAATGCAGCTGATCAAATGGGACACCTAATATGCATGCAAAAAGAGAAATTTGATCACTGATGGAGGGATGAAGATACCGACACTAACATTGGCTCCAATGGGGATGGTAGCTCCTGGGAGGTTCCAAGAACCACAAATCTCTGGAAAAGCAGACCAGTGCTTCTTCCATTAGGCAATGGAGTCAAAAACTCAAACTGAAATGAATGACTAAAAACTGACAACTTGACGACACAAATTGACTTAAAACTGACTTAATACTAAAACACAACTGACAAACTGGAAAATATGCTCAAAATGGAGCTTATTCAATAAAACCTACTCTCATTGTTCCATTCATCACCTAATCAAGTGAAATGAAACAACCAATGCAACCAAGTAAGCATTATGGTTTTTGTTTTCATTCTCCACAAGTGCTTGCTTATGAACAACAAGAGAGAACTAATGAAAGGAAACTCCCATGAAAACTTGTAAATAGATCCATTGAATAATATGAATGCTCTATCTGACTCCAAAAACACTGCGTAAGGATCTTGAAATTCATGCACACTGGGACTTGGCTCATCTAATGGATTACTATTCTTCTCCGCGTACCATGAATGCAAACTTTCATCTAAGCACTGTGACAAGACTCCTGTTGAAATTGACAAAGAAATCGGTTGCTGGATCAAGTTTGTATCAATACACATTTCAAGCTCACAGGTAGCTAATGGATAAGGACTTTGACTGCAATCATCATCCAATCCGTGAGTTATTGGATCATGAAAATTTTGAAAACACTACTGTAACCCATTTTCTATTGGTTCCGATGAGATTATATGATTTCTGACAGGCTTCTATTTTGAAGATATACTATGCAAATTTCCCTTCAAAAACTGAAATGATTCAAAACAAAATGGTATGGAATCATCTTGCATCATTTGATCACATGTTCCAACTTCCAAGTCTTCATCTGTAACCTGACATTCAATAGCATTCGGGGGCTAGAAATCTGCATATGACAAGTTTTGAACAAGGATCTCATTGCCCTCAAAATGGTTCAGATCAGAACTTATGGACAGTTGATTTCTGATTGCTTGAAAGTTGTCTCTGATGAACTGAAACGAAGCAAAACAAAAAGGCAAAGATCCTTCACTTACTTCAAAATTTGTTGCACTTTCCTCCTCACTTCCATAGTTGATATGCATCGATTGATCATTGTATTCGAGCTGCTGAAAGTGAACTTCCTCCTCCCACAAACTAGCTGTTGGTTTGTGTACAAGATTAGCTTCTGTTTGGAGAACATAATCATCATCATACTGATCAAACTGAGGCAAATCATCAGTATAAAATACATCATCAAGCATACATGTCATATCAACAGATCTCTCTTCTCCAAGATGATCTACAAAACAATCATTATCAGATCTATGACAACTGGGATAAGAAAGAAAATGTTTTGGATCAGCCACTTGTTTTTCTTCAATTAGCAAGCCATGTCTAGAACATCATAATAATTCCTTGTGGTGATCTTTTGCATTATCTCTTCCACTGCACTTACCAAAATGTCGAGCTTTACCTCTAAAGATGTTGATTCCTCTGGATCTATGTTCTTCATCTCTTCTTTCCTCAACTTTTCCCTTCTGATCAGCGAATTAGCCTCTACATCTACTGCACTGTTTTGCATCTCTTCAAGTGTTTCAATGTTCCTTTCCCTCAGCTGAAACTCCATTTCTGTATCAAAGGCTTTCGGGTAGTGCAAGAGAGTGGATCCAGGAGGAGGGCTTATATTAACCGACATCGAAAAATAGACTTGGTTAAACCTGGCAAAAAACTGTTGTACTGTCTCCCTTGGAAATCTTTTCAGCTGGTTATACTCTTCTATAATCAAGAAAGGGTTTTTTCTAACCACCCACTTGTCAAGGAAAACTTTGACGAATTGCTGGAAATCTGAAATGCTTGCATCAGGTAGGGTTTTGAACCAATTCTTGACTTTGCCTTGCAAAGAAAGAGCAAAAAGCCTAATACTGACATCCTCTTCATAAACATCGAAAAGGTCAAGAAAAGACTCAAAATTCCATACATGTCTCTCAGCACTGATGTTGTCACATTCACCATCAAATCTTGGTAGATATAGGTAATGATTTTTAGGGAAATCATGGGATATAGGAGGTAAAATAATAGGCTTGTATCTATCTGGAATTTTACAAGGTATAGGAATATGTACAGAAGGTGTAGAACCAGTCTTGGTCTCTTGAGGCTCATCAGCTTGAAGACAATCATCATAAAGTTCAGAAGAAGGGTCTTGATCAAGATCAAAGGCATGCGCATATTTTGTATCCACAATCTTCAAAGGGAAAGAACCAAATTCCGATCTAGGATCTTTCCTCAAATATAATATACTTTGGAAAGCCTTCTTGACATTCTCTAGAAAAGAGAAGAAATAATTTATAATGAAGAATATAATGTCTTGGATGAAATTCCAACTTGAATATCTAATCTTTCCATATTGTCCTTTCATGTTTTTTCTGGTCAGGTTCATCCTCTAGTGGAGTCCTTAGATTTGATCTTGAAACTGATTTGGAGTTGCCAGGTGAATGATGTCAGCTTTCTGATGTCTGATCATTGTCCACCATCAGTGATCAAATCTGAACTTGATACATTTTGTTGAGGAACACAAAACTATTTCCCCAGTATGGTCGCCACTACGTTAGGGCCTAAATCTACCTCAGGCTGAGAAAGGCAGGTCTAGGGTAACATCAAACCACGCTTAACCTGGTAGCTAGCCCTACTGGGTCGGAAGAGGGCTCTCTCCTTGTCAATCTCAAAGAAAATATATCAAGGAAGACTTGAGATGACTGATATAAATTCTAATTTTAGGCTAGGTGTATGCTTAGAGGAATTTGATTGATTTTAATAATTGGTTGCTGGATCAGATGGGGAAGGCAGCTTTAGGTTCAGGAAATCAACACAGATTTGCAGAGATTTCTGTGGGGCGAGGTAGGCAAGTGTTTTAGCACTTTGAAATGAGTGTAATGGTGAGTCTAAAGACTAGTGAGGAGCTAGAGAGGGCATGCAAGTGTCATGAGTCCTCTTCAAATAGTAGAAAACATTTAAAACTAAATAAACCCCAAGGTAGAGCACTGAAACACCAATGAATTCCACCTTTTACAATTGATTCATTTAGTTATGCAGAATAAGAGAGATGATGGCACATATAAACATAAGATCAACTGAAATAACAGAGGAAAAACATGCTAATTCACATTACCACAAGAATCCCACAAAATGCTGCAAAATCCTGGTTTATTTCCTTGCCAAACTGCAGAAGTGATGTACAATAGTGCTCAATGCATCCACAAGAGTCCAACCTCAACAAATGACTAAGAAAGTACAAGATATAGGCATCAAACCACCTATGCTAGCCATTAGGGGTCGAATCCATGAGTCAAGAAGCTATTTCAACAAGATCTAAACTAGGAACTGAAAAATAGGTAGTCGAACATCTTGCCTCTAAAACTATGGAAACTGATTCATTCAGTTCAAAACCACCTAAAACTGATGTATCTACCTCCTTAAGTCATTTTTCATCATTTTTACATCATAGTACATAAATTTACATCATATTACATCATGAATTTTACCATGAGAGAAGAAAAAGTCAAACTGGTAGAAAACTAGGTGAAAATCTGAGTTTTTGAACAAAATTGGCAAAAATTTTCCTGATGCGCGGCGCCATTAGCCTGATGCGCAATGCCATTTCCAAGCTAAGTTTTAAGGCCTTCCCCTTCACCACATTAACTCCAAGATGGCTTGTTGGAAATCTATGTTTGTATACTTTCTAGGACAAGTGGAATTTTTGGATTTGGTGTGCATTTGCCCCTTCAAAAATCAGTTCTCCCAAGACTGCTTCATATGGGTCCAAAAAGTGGCAAAGAGGGCATTTTTAAGTGTTTTTTGCCCTTTAGGTGACCCAGATCTCCTCCAAACTTCATGAAACTTTCTGGGTTTTAGTAATTTTTCATGATGAATCCAAAAATGCAAGCCATTCTGCAAAATTCCCAACCAACTCAATGCGCAGCGCCACACCAGAGGAAATTTCTTATGTTTTGCAATTAAAATTTATGAAATGACAAAAATTTCTCCAAATTGTTTCAAATTTGGCAAGAGGCAAGCTTATCAATTGCTTTGCTGAGCCAAGGAAGCTTCATCCAAGATTTTAAGTTTATCTTGCTCCTTTTTGGCTTTTAAAGCTCCCCTTAACTTGGCTTTTAGGCTTCTTATCCTTGTCTTGCAGATTTTGTTCCAGTGATAGGCCATGTGGTGCAACATGTTCTTCTCCTTATTACCCTTATCAAGAAGCTTCTCAAGGTGGATATTCACTCTTTCCAACCATGAATCTCGGTCAGCCTCTATTTCTTGCTCTAGTAAAGTCAGCTTGATTTTCCTTCTTTTTGCCACTTGCCAGTTTTCCCTTATGGTTTACAGCTCCATAATTGTTTGTTTGTCCTCCAATTGCTTGTTCTGTTGCTCAAGGTAATTAATGATCCATTTAGCCCTCTCAAGGTCAAGTGATAAGGCTTTGATCTCAGCTTCTTTCTCCTTGATGATCACATCCTTGAGTCTTGAGCTTTGGGAGCCCAAACCAGTGTCCTCTTCCTCAACCAAAATAAAATCCCTGTCTTGGCCTTCAGAAGGCCCTTCATCATGCAATGGTTGCTTTCCTCTGTCCTGTACTTGTTTTGCTAAAGAATAAGGCAAACCCCCTTTCACCCCAGGTGAAGATAGCATTTTCTTGTTGTCCGGTGAAGAGAACGAGACCCCTTCCACCCCTGGTGGAGATAATACTCGTTTGGGAGCTGCAAAAAGTCTTATTGTGCCCTTTTCATAAGTTATAAACACAGGAATGTGAGCCTCTTCAGTTCTGCTTTCATGCCCTCTTTGTTGCTCGAAAGGTCCACCTTCCTCTTGAGGTTCTGCAAAAATTTGAGGCCCCTTGAAAATCTCATGGGAAATGAAGGTTTCCCATGGCACTCCCAACTGAGTGAGTTTATGCACAACAATAATCTTGATAATAGCAAAGTGATAAATGCTATTAAGCTACTATGGGTATGGTTGTCTCTTTGAAAGTAAAGTCATCCTCTCTATGTTGTTGCAAATGAAGTATGGAATACTCATCATTCTAACTGTGGTAAAATGCATAAGCAATCTAATATGATAGACATAGAGTCTGGAGAACCTTCCCTCACATGTGAAGTATTTAATGATGAGTTTCATTAGTGGAACATACCGGTCCTCCAAAAACTTAAAAGGAAACACCCTGCCCAATTTACTATGATATTTGGCTTTAATGTAGGGTTCATAGTTATATTTGCTGATATTCTGTCTTTTGTTCCATCTTTCCCCTACATTTGGCATCCTAGTTGCTTCTGCAATAATGGTTGGTGAAGGAGTGAAATTGATGCCAACAAGTTGTACCATATTGTCCTCCATGTTGATGACAAATTTCCTAGCCAATTCATGATGATACTTAACCCTCTCAACTATCTCACAAAACTCAAAGCAACATTGATATCTGAAACAAGTGGTGGCAAGGGGACAAGCAAGAAGTTCAGCAATGCTAATAGGCTCTTCTCTGATTATTTCTTACCCTTGTGAGGTCTCCTAGGCTGTACATTCCTTTCTCTTGAACTGTCACTTTGTGTTTCTTCTTCATAGCTTGAGTCACCGTTTCTTGCCATGATGGTTAGTGTTATCTTAGAAAGATGATGTGATGAAGGTATGGTGAAAAATGGTAACGAAGGAGAACAATGGTGATGAGTGTGAAGAGACTTTACTCTTGGGAAATGGAATTGGGGAATGAAGGGATTAGTTTTGGGAAACTAGGGTTTAGTGAGGGATTTAGGGTTTGGTGAGGGAATTAGTTGTTTTAGAGGAGTGGGATATGGTAAAATGGGATAAATGGAGTGTTTTAGGGTAATAAAAGAGTGAAAATGGTTTAATAATGTTTTTTATGATGGTGGAGTGAAAATTGCACAATGAAATGGAAAACAGTGAAGACAAGCTAGGGTTTCACTTTCAACATGCAAGATTCATGAAGAACACAATTATGACCTAAAATTAAATTTTGGGATGATGTTAACTTGTAGAATGAAAATGTAGCAATTTTGAGGGTTATTGCACGATTTGGAATGATTCAGGAAGATCTGGACTGATGCGTAACGCACTGGACCCAATGCACAACGACCTCCTGATGCGCAGCGCCCATTCAAAATAACACTGCAGGAAATCCTTTGATGCGCAGCGCACTGTATCTGATGCACAACGCTAGGCAAAATTGCTTTTAAAAATAGGGTTTTTTGTTTCCTTGGCTCCAAATAGCGATTTTGACTCTCCAAAGGATTTTTGCTCAATGAAATGATAAATAGGACCCCTTTCACTTTAAATATGGATGACCTTTAATTTTCACTTATCTCAAACCCACTTTTCTAATGTCAAAGCCACTTTTGTTCATAAGCTCCGTTTTTCATTTGATTTGCCTTTTCTTAATCACTTGGTAGACTGATGCATTGATGCTTGTGTTTTTTGTCTATAGTGGCTGGAGTTGGCAAGGTGATAAAGGGTAGCAACTTTGAACTTATTACATATTGAAGATATTGAAATTACATAAAATTTTTGTACATAGAAATAAAAACTCTATTTTCACCTCAAAATAGAGTTTTGAGGTAAAAATCATTTATTGAGCACATCTTTAGTGAAATTTTGATCTGATGAACTTATTAGACCTCCTCATGTGCCTGTTGACCCTTTATTGAGTTTTTGATGACCATGGTGGCAAACCCTAGACCTAGTGAGACCTAAAACCCTAAAAATGGCTTTTTGCAACTGGAATGAAATAAAATAACATTAAATGACCGAACATGTGAAAATAGGCTAGCAGGTTAATGACATGAGGGAAATTGACAATGAACCACTACCATCAGTTGATCCATGACCTAATGGAATGCAGCTGATCAGATGGGACACCTAATATGCATACAAAAATAGAAATTTGATCACTAATGGAGGGATAAAGATACCGACACTAACAAGTATCAAGGCATAACAGGTGGAACCAAAGACCCTTAGATGCTTTACCGAAGGAATGTTGCCATACCACATTTCATAAGGAGTCTTATTTCTAATAGCATTAAATGGGCACCTATTCTTTATATACACAATACATAGAACTACATCGGCCCAAAACATCAATTTAACATTCTTGAAAAACATCATGGAACATACCAAATTTAAGATTGTCCTATTCATTCTTTCAGCTACTTTGTTGTGTTGGGGATTATAAGGCACAATTGTTTGATGTTTGATCCCATGTTGGCGAAGATAGTTTTCAAATTCATTTGACCTGTATTCTTTTCCATTATAAGAGCGAATAAATCCAATATGAGATTGTGCATCATTTTCAATCCATGCATGAAAGTTATTGAATGTTTGAAAATCATTAGATTTGTTCTTCAATAAATAAATCCAACAATCATTCTGGTGTAGTCATCATATATTTATTTCCATTTACAGAAGGAACATGCATTGGGCCACATAATTCTGAATGAATAAGCTCAAGTTTTCTATGTGCTCTGGAATGTGAATCATAAAAAGACTGTTTGTTGTGCTTTCCTAAGATACACACATCACATTGCTTAAGTTTCCTAGTAATTGTAGGCAAACCAGTAACACCACTTTTCTTCAACATACAAAGGTTGTCATAATTCAAGTGTCCAAATCTAGCATACCGCAAAAGACTTAATGGAAATGTACCTTCATCATAATGAGAACTGTATGACAAGTTATGTGCACGAGCATAAGTTCCTTGAAGCTTCAGAAGTCTTTCTTCTTTTATCCCCATCATGACAAATGAGCGATATGATGCTTTTCTGACCTCAACCTTGCCATCAAACATATGAATAGAGTGTCCTTGCTGGTGGATGTGGACCAAAGACGACAAGTTTCTCCTTAGCTCTGGGAGATATAGAACATCATGCAGAAGAAAGTCTGGAACACTAGGCAATTTGAGACTAGTGGTGCCAAGCCCTGATGGCTTGAGTTTTGACTTATCTACAAAGTATATTGCTCCATCAACATTGTGTGTAAATTCTTCAAAACATTATATTCTAAAATTCATGTGGCAAGTTGCCCCTGAATCAAGGAACCAATCATTTTTCCAAGAAGAAAGTGAAGCATTAAATAAGTCTTCAGTTACTCCAATATTGCAATGTGCCACAACATAGTGAGCATATTTAGGTGGTTTACCATTTCCTTTGTCATTAGTTTTACCTTTGCCTTCATTTCTTTCTTGGTCAATTATGTCCCAAGGCAACTTACATGTGGATGCATCATGTCCATCTCTATTGCATCATATTCAATGAAGATCCAACTTTTCTCCTTAGAACTATTTGCCTCCCTGTCTCTGCAATTCCTTCTTCCTCTTCCACTTTGGCCACCTCTTCCTTTAGAAGAATCTTGTGTATGATTCTTCTCTCTACGTGCAAGACACACAACTTCTTCAGAAGATTGAGGAGTTTTCTTCTTCCCAAAAGCCTTCTCTCTCAGCAAACTTCTTCTCGAAGGAGTCAACAGTAATCTCCTTGAGGTTTCCACTTTCTTGTAATGACTCAAGATAATTTGAATAAGCGGGATATAGTGCCTTGACATAAGCTATGAGAGGAATGTCTATTTCAACACCAATGGTTTTTATATCATGCATAATTGATCTTACTTCTAATGCTAAAGCAAGAAGGTCATCATTTTTTAATTTAAGACTGAATAATTTAACCATCAATTGGACAACTTCAAGTTCATAGCGTGAGTCATACAATTCCTTCAACTTATTTAAGGCTTCAAAAGCATTTGAAAATGGTGAAATATGGAGACTCACCTCTTCTTCTTTTTTTCCCCTAGGAAAAATCGTAATTTCATTAATAAAAGGAAATTACATTTTTCAGATGCATAAATGCATATTCAAATCATTTTCAAAAACGTGACTGTCATCATCAATAGTGAACAAAAATTGTTGCTTTTTTCCACACAGGGAGGCAGCCATTTATATAGCACTGTAAAAACTACAAGATGTACAAAATTGAGAAGTTCTTCATGCGATAAATATATACACAAAATGATAATGTTCATATGCCAATGGAACATTATACTATTATATCCAAATGCCCGACTCCTCGAGTGTAGCTTCTTTGGATAGGCTATCAGCAACCCCATTCCGCTCCCTGAAAATGTGTTTACATGTGAAGAAGTCAAATGATGAAATCAATCTCAGAGTTTCATCCAGAATGTGACTCAAAGAAAAAAAGAGCATCTAGATTGTCTATTTAGCCAGTCACATATGATTTTGGAGTCCCCAAATAGTTGTATGTCTCTGCAATTTTTCCCCATTCGTGCAGTTCCCGAATCATCCAGATGCCCCGCTCCCCGATCGCAACTTCTTTGGATAGGCTGTCAGCAACCCCGTTCTGCTCCCTAAAAATGTGTTTACATGTGAAGGAGTCAAATGATGAAATCAATCTCAAAGTTTCATCCAGAATGCGACTCAAAGAAAAAAAAGAGCATCTAGATTTTCTATTTAACCAATCACATATGATTTTGGAGTCCCAGAATAGTTGTATGTCTTTGTAATTTTCTCCAAAGCAAAATGTATGAGATGTTTTGTAGCTAATAGTTCTACAAATTTATTAGTGCCTCTTCTGAAACCCATGAGCATGCTGTAAGAATGATGGTGGTTGATATGTAGTATAGCTCCCCCACCGCACCTAGTCTCCTGTGCTGCCTCGTCGAAATAAGCCCATGGCTTGCTATCATCAATAAGTTCAGGTACAATATTCTTGGGCCTTCATGGGGGTGGGTCATCTGGTATAAGGGTGCAATCAGCCAAAACCTTGGCAGCAGTGATAGACAAGTGAGATGGTTGGTTCTGGAAAATTAAGTGATTTCAGGCAATCCAAATAGCCCAGCATATCAGAAAGGGCAGATTATGTTGCTTAGGAGTAGAAACTGATGTATAACAAGTCTGTCAGGCCTCAATAATCATTAAGCCTACCCATACTCGATGGAGTAATAGTAGGTATAATGATATCCCACAATTTTCGGGCTTTAGCGCAATAAAGGAACATGTGTTGAACGGATTCATTTTCACTTTTGCAAAGGTGACACTAGTGAGGGCCATATTGTTCTTTCTTAAGGAGGTTATCGCCTGTAGGTATTTTGTTCCGTAATATAGTCCACATAAGCATCCGAGACCTGGGGGGAGCCTTAAGCTTCCAGAGATGCCTCCACCAATCTACAATGATCTGAGGTCTTCTAGGTTCTGATAGGGCCAAGTAGCCATCTTTGGGAGAGTATCTCCCAGATTTTGGTAGGGCTCAAATTACCTCATCATCACCTTTAATGATGTGAATGTGGGCCTCCGTGAGAGCCTGTGTATAATCCTCCCATTGCTGAACCCATTGAGGAGGTATATGTAGATGAAGTGCAATTCTCCAGGTTTGTTGTAGGAAAGTGGTATTATCATCATTTGCAATATGAGCTATATGAGTGGTATTTTGATTATGTAGGTGATGTATGAGTTCATTAGGTAGTCTATGCATGTTCCTGCAGTCGATCCATGGATCAATACCAATGTGCACTTTATTTCCTGAGTGTATTCTCCAAGTAATGCCCTCTCTGATGGGATCTAAAGACTTTATAACCACCTTCCAGATGATAGAAATCTCAGATGTACTTCTATGTGGTCACCTAATCCAATCCATAATGTGCATCCGGGCAATATATTTTGCAACAGTAACCTTCGACCATAGACTTTCTACTGTTACCAAGTGCCAACCTAGCTTAGCAGCCAGAGCAGATGAGAAATCCTCAAGCTTTTTTAAGCCCCATGCCCCCCACTTCTTTGGTAAATTAAGGGCATCCCAATTTACCTAAGCAAAGTTCTTGCCTTGTAAGCTACCCTTCCAGAGAAATCTGCAGTAGAGGGATTGTATCCTGGTGAGGATACCCTTGGGTATCCAGGCCAGAGACATCCAGTAAATTGGTGTGGCTTCTAAGACGCTCTTGATGAGTGTGAGTCGTCCGACACACGATAGATATTTGAGGTACCATATATTGAATCTTTTTTCCATCTTTGAGATGAGCCAAGTCCAGTCGACGATCTTGTAGCCTAGGGGCTTTAATTTATACCCCATATATTTCAGACCTTCCGTCAGGCTCAATTGATTAAATGGGAAGCGTTGTAGTGCAAATAGGATCTCGTGTGGTGTGCATTCCGCTGCTGTCAACGTATATTTTGCATCATTTATCAACATACATGTAGCTATTTGAAATAGGGAGAAAGAGGCTTTGATGATGGTGAGGTCACCAATGCTGCCATTGAGAAATATTAGGACATCATCCACAAAGAGTAAATGTGTTAGCATACATTCGTCTGATATCTTTATGCCCTTTAATCTACCTCTTCTATGTTCATCCTTTAAGAGTCTGTTGAGGCCCTCCATGACTAGAAGGAAGAGTAATGGTGACAGTGGACATCCCTGCCACAAACCTCTTTCTGAGGAGAAAAATGTGGATGCACTTCCATTGACCATAATGCTGAAGGGAATGTTAGTTATATATCTCATAATCCATTTGATGAATATGAATGGAAAACCCAGATGGGTTAAAAGCATTCTAATGTATAACCAATTTTACTCTGTCAAAAGCCTTGGATAAATCAACTTTTAGAATCATACCTTTACATCTCCTGGTATGTAGAGTATGTAATACCTCCTGTGCAGTGCCCACCGCCTCATGTATCTGTCAATATTGTAAGAAAGCGAATTGTTTCGGTGAGATGTGTTTGGAAAGAATGGGCCGCATCCGGTTGGCAATGATCTTTGCAATAATCTTGTAAATTCAGTTGCAGAGTGAGATAGGGCAAGATTCTTTGTAGGAGGCCGAACTATCTATTTTTGGGATAAGCGCTATGAAGGTGGACGTGATGGATGTTGCTATATTCCCACTGATTCTAGTATCCTCAACCACTTTTAGCAGATCTTCACCTATGATGTCAAAAAAATCCAAGTAGAACTCTATTGACCATCCATCAGGTCCTGGTCTTTCGTCTTTTTTAAACCACTTCGGGGTGGCCTCCAACTCTTCTAGAGCAACTGCTTTGGTCAGGTCCCCTTCCTCCTCATGATCAACGAATCTCGGAAAAAGTTGTGCCACTCTAATGATGTCTATTAGATTTGCTTCCCGTGGGGCACTGTAGATTCGTTTGAAATGAGAGGTTGCTAGCTCAGCTAGTTGTTGAAATGTGTTGACAACCTGTCCTTGTTCATTCTGAAGCTACCAAATAGTATTGATTGTCTTCCTTCCATTGGAAAACTTATGATAGAATTTGGTATTTGCATCCCCATCCTTCAGCCATATAGCCCTACTTCTTAATTGCCAAGCTTCTTCACAATCCTTAATGATTTTCCTTCTAGCAAAGTATAGGGATGTGATCTTTTCCTTGTGATCAATAGTAGTGAATAATCCTCCCTGATCATTTTCAAAGACAGATAATTCGTACTCTATCTGTCTTAGGGAGTGTTCATCCTGGACCCTTTTGTTGTGAGCCCATTGTTTGGAATTTTTCTTCAACTCTGTAAGATTTTGAATAAAACCATTTGTGGTATTACCCCCAACCCTAGGAGGGTTTTCTTTCCAGTATTCAGTGACCATGCTAACAAAAGAGTCTTCTCTGAGCCAGGCGGAGCAGAATTTAAAAGGTCCCTTGGGCTTTATTCTACCCCCTTCAATATCCATATAAATGGGAAGATGGTCAAAGATCCCCCCAGATCCAACCCATTGTTTGGTGTTTAGAACCAGATCAAGTACCTTCTCTTTGACCAAGAAGCAATCAATTTTGCGAGCCATACCATGTTCCCCTGTCCTGTTATTCCTCCAAGTCGCTTGTAATTTAGCTGAGGGGATTTCAATCAACTGATGTGTATCCATGATGGATGAGAAATTAGCAGATAGTGAGTCCCTCTATGATTTATGTCCCCAAGATTCATCATGACCGATGGAAAAATTGAGATCCCCTCTAAGAATCAGATCATATGCCAAAAACTGCTTTGAATCCAAGAGGTTTTCCCAGAAATTAGGTCTATTTTGACAGGGTCCATATATATTGTAAATCCTAAAATTCATTCCCAAATCCGCTTAGTGTATGTCAGTGCCAATATGGCCAGTCCCTCCCCAACAATTGAGCAGCTTAATGGTACAGGAGTTATATCCCATGGCAATGCCCCCGGATCGTCCATGTGCATCCAATCCAAAAAATAACCACCTGGGAAACATATTTTGAAGGGTATGGGAGATGACAGTAGCAGGTCCAAGAGTCTCTTGTAGAAAGATAATATCAAGTGAGTCGATTGTAATTAACCATAGGAGTGCTAACTTTTTTTCACGCCTAGCAAGCCCCCGATAGTTGAAGGAGATGATCTTCATGGAGGAGGCTCAGAGGGGGTTTCTCTAGCTCTAAGTACCCTAGGAATAGTGGATTTTTTACCCAAAGCAATCTCATCTCCTACCACAGATTGAGCAATAGTGATCTTGGAGGGTCTTCCCCTATGGAGCTTATGCGTCGAGGAGGAGGGAACGATATCAAGCCTGACATGGTCCAAGGCCTGTCTCTTGGCTTTTAATCGTGTCAGATAACTAGTCACAAAGGAAGATGGAGGGAGAGGGGGGGTCGAAGGGAGAGGGGGTGCCTGAAAAAAAAAATGGAAGATGGTGGGAGAGGGGAGATCGAAGGGGAGGAAGGAGTAGAGCTAAAAACGGGTCTGGAAGCAACATGGCAGAAAATCAGGGAAGAGGTAGCAGTAAAAGAGGCCAGACCCATACCAAAAGTTACTCCAGATGATAAACCAGAAAATAAACCAGTAGAAATGTTATCAAGAAAAGATGTGCAACAAGGAGAGGATGAAGTTAAGGGGAGACTGTTACCCAGAGAAAGAGAGTTGTCGGGGGCCTCCCGAGTTCATGCTGGAGGCAGGGGAGGAGGTCGATGGGGAGGTCTGTCATGCTTCTTTAGAGTGGTCGCTGGTGGGTCCGTAGTCTTGTCTATAGAGGTCGTCTACATCTCGGCCATACCTTCTGTAGGCTCCGAATTTTGAGGCTCCTCCTCCTAAATTGGGGGTTCCTGTGCCACTAGTTCCTTTATCAGGGTCTTTTTGAAACCATTGCCATTAAGTGGACAATTCTTAAACAAGTGGCCCACCTTGTGATATTGTCTGCACCTAAAAGGGACACCCTCATAATCCAATATCTGCCTCCTTGTTGCATTCCTCCACTGTATGTTAATGTACTCCAAAAGGCCATTGGAGAGGTCTAGGTGAACTAGAATCCTGGCAAAAGCCATGCACCCTATACTCTAAAAAAGAGTTATCATATGTAAGGTAGTTGTCAATGGAATTCCCAATCCACTTGAACACATCGTCCATCTAGAAATGTAGAGGTAGCCCTGGGAGGCGTACCCATATGGGTCCAGCATCGACCCTCTCCTATTCCGGGTCAAACATAGGCATCCATATTCTGAGAAAAACCGGTGCTTGTTCAATGTGCCAGACTGTAGAAAGTACCCAGTTGGTGTGAGAAAGACAGTTGAACCAGAGGGCAAACTAACCTTTTATGAATGTTTTTACCTTTGGGGGATCTTTCAGGTGATTTCCCCAGACCTCCGATGTCCATTGTTGAATCTTTTCCACACTGTAATGTCTGTGGTGAACCCAACCAACAAGCACTTTCTCTGCTGTATCCATGGAGTCCAGTAATTGAGTGTCCTCAGTGAGTTTTAGGAAAACCTCATAGTTCCGGAGCTTCAAGCACCCCTTCTTCTTAGAAACCCTGCAAAATTTTGCAGCTGTAATCTTTGGTGCCTCGGTAGGATGTGCAGTCGACAATGAAGGGTATGCCCTAGGTCCCGCAATAGCCGTTGATGGGATGGAAGCAAAAAAACCAGGGATGGGACCAATTCTGGTGAAATTTCCCAAAGGGGGAGTCTCAGAGGCCCCGGGAGCAGATGAGACGAGATCTTGTGCAGCAGAGACCAAAGGGCGGTCAACCAAGGGTTTGGCGGAGGTGGGCGAAGGAGGGTTTGTTGTCGGAACTGCTTCAAGGGTTTTTTCCATAGGGTTAGTCAAAGGATCCGCAAAATCCAGAGTGCACGGAGAGAGTGGCTGAGAGATGAGGTTCAGGTTCAAAGGGGCATCCTTAGGCAACATCACAGAGGATATGCGGGAGAAAAAGAAGGGCGGGAGAGCTTCAACTTCATCAGAGAGCTCGCTTTCAAAAGTATAGTAACCCACAGTTGTGGTCTTGGGGTTTGTCTAGATGGGAACATCCTCCGAAGGATCCGCAGAATAATCAACCAACTCGTCCATAACTGTCTAGACCGCCTGCTGATAGCTGCCTTCAGGTTGATGCTAACAGGAACAGAGGTAAGTCGGTGTGGTGAGGGAAGGTTGAAGGAAAAATTAATCGTTTGAAGCTAAAAGAGCCGGTGGTGCCCATTCTAGATAAGGGTAATGGGGGAAACGGGGATGGGAATGACGTTAGAAAGGTTACGGGGGCAGGCAGTATCGTATCACAGCTATAGAAGGCTGCAGTCGGTCTTTGCAGACAAACCCTAACCCCGTCGCCATCCTCCTCCTTCAATTCTCTAGAGACTCACCTCTTCATTTACAAATATTGCAATCAAGGCATAGGCCTTGTTGTTATTATTTTCCCAAATGGAAATCTCCTTATCTGAGGTGGCCTTTGCAGGTTCATTGTCTCCTTCTCCTACATAAACTCCTTTCCACAATTCATTGAAAATGAGAGTGTGTTTTATCTTCCGAGACCATTCAGGATAGTTTTGTTTTCCAAAGAGAACTACTCCAACAATTGATATCAACGAATGCATTTAAAAATATGTGTATTGTGTAAAAAATGTACTTCTGCTAGTAAACAAATGCATTTTTGGTACTAATTTTGTAAAAAAATACAATTCTGATATATATATATATACAATAGAGGTATTATTTAGGGAAGGGTTATATGGAGGAGGTGTTGTATGGGGGAGGGGGTATATGGGGAGTTGTTATATGGGGCAAGAATTGGTATTAACAGTGGGGGAGGTATTAACTGAAATGACGGAGGAGCAGAGTTATAACGCGGGTCTGTAAGCAGAGCATGTGGTATGGGAGGAGTTATTAACTGTTGGTATGGCAGAGGAGTATGTGGTATGGGAGGAGTATGCCATCAGAGGAGCAACCATGCTCTAATACACAGTGTTATTAAGTGGATTATGAACCAGTGGGAGGAGCACAATAAAGAGCCACGAGAGGTGGTTTTAGGCCACCTGCAAAGGAACAGTGGTATGGATGCCACAAGAGAGACCGGTGATATGGGAGAAATCAGTGTGCGGGAGGATTGGTGTATGGGAGAAAGCGGAGTGTGGAGGATTAGAAGCGATGCCGAGGCTAGTATAACCAGTGTGGTATGGGGAAGAGTTGGGTCAGGCGTTAACCAACTAAAATACCACTAGGGGTAATACAGTCAATGCAACCTCCAACAACCATCCAAGTTCATTCATTCACCATATACTCACCAACCATTGCAAAAAAAACTTCAACATATTGTGTGTGAATGCACACTAGATTTAACAAACGATGACAGAGACACATTTTGTCTTAAAAAAATCAATGCACATATAAATCACACCTTTAATCAAACTTCAATGTACTTTACTCAACGCATTCTCTAGAGATTGATATAATGCAGGGTTGTTCGGTCTTCTACCAAACACAGAGCATACTCCGTCCAACACCACGCTCTAGTAGACAACTTCAATGGGATCCAATAGATAATGTTTATGTGCATTCAATGGCATTCAACATCATATTGCATATATACCACATTTTCACTACAAATTCTATGCTGCAACGATGCTCCAAGGAACAACATATTGCAAATTCTACGCAGGGATTTGATAGATTGCAAAAAAATGATAGAATGGAGTTAGAAGGGACTTACAAGGGTAGAAAAGGAAGCCAAAAATTGAGTTGGCTATGATACCATGTCAGGCCAGGAGGTAACTCCTCAAATGAATTGTGTTTTTGCATTAAGGTTGATCGTAGATATATACATGGAGGGAGAGGCTCTTGGGCTTCATCTCCCAATGTCTCTTCATATTCCAATTCTCCTTTCTTTCAGCCAATCACCCTCATGCCATATTACAAGAATGAATGTGGGATCTCCTGGAATAAACCAATCCATAAACAACCAAGGGAATCTAGAGGTTAAACCACCTCCACCCTCACACTATCGTGGTCTCACCTAAACAGGTCCCGAGATCACAAAACCAAACCGAGCTTGGATGCCTTAGAATTCTTTCACCATCCATTAAGGAATTTTCCTATCTCCACCCACCTGTTGAGGGCTTCTCGGAGAAAACCATCTCCACCCCCAACCCTTGGGATTTTCCTGAGACCACCTCACTTGGATCCAAAACCTTCCAGCAATCCAAAGCTCAACCAAGGACGGATCCCATCACACCATGGCTATTCAAAAATGGCAAGGCAAGGCTGAAACAACTACCAACCCTGGAAAAACCCATGTCAATGATAACAAGAAAACCAAATACACACATGCATGTACCATGTCTTCCAAAGCCAACTAGGAAATCACACATGCAACCTGTTACCTGCAAGTCTTCCTACTGAAGCTACCTGAACTAACTTTTCCTTGTTTGATACTTTCTTTTCTTCACTCTCCTTGTCCTTCCTTTGCTTGCTTGCTTTCTTTCTCCTCTCTAAAATAAATTCCAAAACTGAACTGACAAAAAGCTGTGAATTGATCCTCAGAATCCTTTTTACCATTGAGGCCTCTATTTCTTCAATTTCCTCTATTTTTCATTCAATTTCCTTCTCATGCAAATGTATGAGCTTTCATCTCCCTTTTCTCCTATCTTCCTTTATTTTGATAATTAAATGTCAATTAATGCCTCTTTGCCTTTTCAAAGCCTTTACCAATGTCTTTGCCAATCTCCTCTTAGCCATAATAAAAAACAAGTGATACCCACTAAGATGTTTTCCCAATATTGAAATTTGAATACGTGTCCCATGACCTTGGTCTTATTTTTCCTTTATTAACTTTATTACATGAACTTTTAACCCAGGGTTGTTACAAGGACCAAGCTTTTATTTTAATATAACCCTACATGAGCACCATTTGGTTTGGAAAATGGACAATGTTTTCACCCTAATTTATAAGAACTTTTAGGATCAAAGAGAAATTTGGACAAGTTTCCTATCGTCTTATACTGCCATCACACTTGCATAAAACTCATGATGTTTTTCATGTATCTATTCTACAACATTATGTTTCTAATGAATCTCACAAACTCAGTTGGAGGAATTGCAAGTATCAAACGTGGGAACCATTATGGTTTAATTATTACACTATTAGACAGTAGAGTTCAACAACTCATGTGTCGCTTGGTGGATAGGTTGAGGTCGAGTGGGATGAATATTGTCCAGAGTCTGATACCTGGGAAGATGCAGAGACTTTACGTCAAGACTACCCCTCACTTTTTGACCACATGTGATGTTCATTTTGACCTAGACAACTACTTATATTGAGACCCTATTTGTATTTTCATAATGCATTGTTTATGAATGTTATGTAATATTGATGCATTTCAAAGTTGGACATATGAACTTACTTATAGAAAACACTCCATGAATTATGTTTATGTGGATTAAAATATTTGATGTGTGATTTATTTGATGTATGATTTGCTTATATCATGTTGATGTTAATTGAGAAAATTTGGTAAGTGGATATCAAGTTTGATAGTATGATGATTAGGATCACACACACCCAATTTTGTTATATTCTTGGATGAGTACCAACCTGCAAGTTGGAAGGAGGCTATGTGATAGCCAAAATTTTGTCAAAAAGGTATGAGGGCTAGAAAATGTTGGGACATTGAATGAGTAATGGTAGGATGCACATTGTTATATTATACTCTATACTAATTCATATGCACCATCATGACATTGGGTAAGGTAACATGACTCCCTAACTAAATAATCTAATAAAAAACATCTAGAATCAACATTGTAGTGTGGCCCATGTTAGGGTGTTGATCTTAGTTCTTTGAGGAGGGGTGGATGCATTTCTCACTGTATTACCTACAAACTTAGAGTCGTGGGAGCTTTGTGATGGACACATTCCCCTAGATGTGTGATGATGACTACCAGTTACTTGTCATGAAAGTTAGGTTGATGTAGTCAATGTTTCTGCCATTTTGGTTTTATCAACAATTAGATCAATATGATTGATGACATAGTATATTGCAACAAAGGATGGATACGATGGGAGTGGAAGTAGGTTAAGGAGGATGGGAGGATATAGGTTAGCTATGAACTATAGATGGGAGGTGATTTCTTCTTATGCTTTTTTCTTAGTTTTGGATTACTACATATTTCTCATTGTTTTGATTATGTCTTATTACCATTTTTACTCCTTTGTTGTTGTATCCACTTAACTCCATCTTCAAAATGATTTTTTATGAAGGAGGGGGGTATCTAATGCCCACTCCCTTATCCTGTTATGCTACATTAGGTTGTTAACCTACTTGTTGTGAGATTCCTTGATGTGATAGACCCATATTAGTGTTATTAGTATATGCACAAGGTATGCATATGTTAGCTACATACCCATACCTTGCACAAATATGCTAGTATTCTATGGCCTTTTATGCTAGATTATTGATCAATAGTTAAGCTTGATTAATAGTTAAGTTGATGATTAGCCTTAAGCATGATTAATAGTTAATTTTGATTAGTGGTTAATTAAATAATTCACCCTTAATAATGATTAGTAGATGACTAATGATTTATGATTAATTATAATTAATTTAATATTTAAATTAATAAAGATTCTTATGAATTCGTTGATTTGATTTTTTTTTTAGGCTGTGGTTCACGGACACCCTAGTCAACGGGTGGCGCTATGTCCACGGAAATATTTGGGCTGATCAACCTCGAAGGGAATCTAGCCTCGGGGCCCACTAGCAAGGCCTGACCCCAAGGGCTTCAGGGAGATTGGATCCTGTGACCTCCCGATGGCAAGGCATTGATTTTGACCAACTGAGCTAACCCTTGGGGCTAATCCATTGATTTGATTGACCTTTAAAAGATTTTATTATTTTGTTTCATTTATTAAGGGGTGGGTGAATGAATAGATCATCCAAGGCATTAGCTAGGGATGATGGGTAGGTGAAAAAGATAAAGTGGGGGTGGTTCGATAGTCATTAATGAGAGTTATGTGGCATTGATGAGGGGGGAGAGAGAGACTTTGAGAATTCATAAGAGATAAGTGCAACCTATATGGCTTGAGAGGGGGAATTTTTTAGTGGGAAATCGTTAGTCATGGAGAAATGGGGAAAGGAGGGTTGAGAGTAGGTAGAAGGGAATTTGGATAGTGGAGGGGATTTTGAAATTGGACACCGGGAAGGTTTTGGCACTTAGAATTTGGACACACTATGATTGTTGCTCTGGACTTAGGCTCAGAGGCCTAGCAAATTTGTGGAGGTTCCCAAGATAGGAAGACGAATACATTTTTCTTAGTTGGAAAGGTAACATATTTAGTGGGGCGGTCCTAAGAGGAGCATTGCAACTAGGTATTTTTTTCTTGTTATTGATGTTTGTTAAAATTGTGAATTGCTTATGAATCAAATTGTGTTTGTTTAAAAGATACTGTGGTAATAATAAATATGTTGTGGAATGAATATAAACAAATCAATTATGTAATTACAATAAACACTTTTTATTTTTATGTTGAGTAGATATTTTTATGCAAGTTTGAGACCTTGAAGAGGGGCCTCATAATTGCTTAAAATCAAGTTGTAGCATTATATATATATATATATATATATATATATATATATATAATATATTCCATTTAAACTGGATCTTTCAAGCATCAAGATGGATCAAAATCTTTCCACGTGCAAATATTTGATCAAATCTCTCGAAGTGCAAATATTTTTTCAAGTTTTGCGCTTGAGAAGCATGAAATGCAAATATTTGATCAAACCTCTCAAGGTGCAAATATTTTTTCAAATTTGCACTTTAAAAAATGTTCAAACCTCAAAAGATTTGATCCCTCTCAATGCTTAATAAATCCGAGTTTAAGATAAATTTATGTCGATATTTCCCTCTAACCCTACTCTCGTGAATTTAAATCATCCATACACTCTCAAAATCAAATTTAAATAATTTTCTAACCTGAATTTTTTTTAATATTTCCTCGCATCCACTCTGCCTAAACAAACTTAAATATGTTTTCTCCTAAATTTGCCAAACGACCCTTCCAAACAAACTTAAATATGTTTTCTCCAAAATTTGCCTAGCAGTCTTAAAGCAAGAATAGTTACAATATAACATCCTCTCCGATCTAGAAATGTAACAGTAGACAGGTGTAAAATTAAAGAACGATTTTTAAAGATGAGAACTTAAATTTCTCACGACTTGGTTGATGGGAAAGGATATGGGAAGAATCCTGAAAAACAAAGGCAGAGTTTTCTTCATGTTTGAACGTCAAGGTTCCAAAGGTGCCTTCATTGCCAATGCCCTCAATGCAGATCGAGATGGAGGTCGGCTTAACTATTCATCTCTCTTGCAGGAATGCATTGCAGAAAAAGCCCTGTCAAAGGGAAAACTACTCCACGCCCACATGATTTGCACAGGATTCAAACCAGATATTTTCGTAGCCAACATGCTTCTCAACATGTATGCCAAGTGCGGGAGGCTAGCGGACGCGCGGAAAGTTTTAGACGAGATGCCTGTATCAAACGTGGTATCATGGACTGTCATCATTTCATCTTATGTTAGGAATGGAAATGGCGGGGAGGCTTTGGCACTTTTCCACCATATGAACCGTGCAGGCGTCCAACCCAATCAATTCACCTTTGCGAGCGTTCTCCCTGCATGTGCAAGATTGGGAGCTATGGATCAAGGAAAGGAGATCCACGAAGACATAATTAGAGGCGATTTTCAGTCTAATGCCTTTGTGGGAAGTGCTCTGATAGACATGTACGTCAAATGTGGGAATTTGGACGATGCACGCCAAGTTTTTGACAAAATGTGTGAACGAGATGTTGTTTCCTGGACTGCCATGATTGTAGGATATACACAGAATGGGTATTTCAAGAAGGCCCTGGAGCTTTTTAGAGAGATGGAACTGATGGGAGTGAAGCCTGATTCGGACATCTTTGCTGGCGTTCTTCCAGCCTGTGCTAACCTTGCAGCTTTGGAACATGGCAGGGATGTCCATAATGGTATTATTAAAAGGGGTTTCCAAGAGGACGTATTTGCAGGAAATGCTCTCCTGGATATGTATTCAAAATGTGGGTGTTTGGAAGACGCATGCAAAGTGTTTGACAGAATGTATGAACGAAATGTGGTTTCGTGGACTTCTATGATTATAGGATATGCCATGCATGGGTGTGGGAAGGAAGCCCTCGAAGTGTTTGAAAAAATGCAGCACGCCGGCACAAAGCCCAACCATATCACCTTGGTGGGTGTTCTGTCTGCTTGCTGCCATTCAGGCCTCGTGGATGAAGGTTTGGAATATTTTGATCGGATGGTTCGAGATTATGATATCGTGCCTGAAGTGGAGCACTACTGCTGCATGGTTGATGTGCTTGGTCGAGCTGGGCGCCTGGATCAGGCACTGGGCTTTATCAACAGGATGTCAACAAAACCTACTGCTGATGTATGGGGATCTCTGCTTGGCTCCTGTAGAATACAGAAGAATCTAGAGCTCGGCGAGCATGTTGCAGAAAAGCTTTTTGAGTTGGACCCCAAAAATGCTGCACATTATGTGCTTCTATCACATATCTATGCCGAGGCTGGCAGGTGGGACGGTGTGGCAAAAGTGCGAAAAATGATGAGAGATAGGCGGGTTAAAAAGACTGCAGGATGCAGCTGGGTTGAGATCAATAACAAAATGCATGCCTTTTCTACAGGAGATAGATCGCACCCATGGACAGAAGAAATTTATGCAATGTTAGAGGGTCTTTCTGGACAGATGAAGGAGGCAGGATACGTGGCAGACACAAATTTTGTATTGCATGACGTGCAGGAAGAGCAAAAGCAACGCATTCTCAGCTACCATAGCGAGAAGTTGGCTATTGCTTTTGGGATTATCAGCTTGCCTCCCAGGACATCTATTCGTATTGTCAAAAACCTGAGGGTGTGTGGTGATTGCCACTCCGCCATCAAGTATATTTCGAAGATTGTTCAGCGAGAAATAGTTGTGAGAGATGCTAACCGTTTCCATCATTTCAAGGATGGGTATTGTTCTTGTGGGGATTATTGGTGATGTTAGCGTAAGCAATTGCCAAATCACGAAGGGACAAGAGTGGAGATTATGTGTTTTGTCGTTCAATTGTGTATTATCACACCAACGGGGTGCTGGTTCATTGACTAGGTTGACGGCATTCAAAGCACTTCACCGGGGCTCTATTCTAACTGTAGTCTGGCCCAACTATATTTCATCCGTTTCAAGTTTTGGCCAATCTTTGCATTGCAGCCCTTCAGGGTATTCTTCTTGAAGCACTTCCAAAGAAGGCTTAAGGTAGTAGCTGAAGTTCAAGTATTTGATTGCACTTCCAGGAAATTGTAGTGTTCGTAGATCTAGCATATTCCGTTAGGACTGTACTTGTAAGGACCTGCAGTGCTTGGCACGACCTCCTAGTTGGTGCGACGAGTTGGTTCATCCCTCGGGTGCGCGGATTGACAAAGTGCGAGGTTAGACTTTTACAAATGCGATGAGTCATGTGATAATATGCGGATAAAGGAGGAGAGCGATGTGTTCTTATAGCGTGGGGAGCATGAATGCTCAATTCACGACCAACCTACAAATGTAGCAAGGCCGACTATACTTGTGGGCGTTTGGACAAAGGCAGACACATGTTTTAGAGATGTTTGCGATGGAGATGAGGGCGTGGGCAGGTCGGTTGGGTTGCCAAGACCTTGCCCAACCACTCGTATAAACTAGCAAGCGTGGAGCCTTATTTGCCATCAACAACTTCGCTCAACACATGTAGAGAAGTGCGCAGATCAAATGTGGACACAACAAGAAGGAAAAGTGCGAATTTTGGTGATGCGCCTGCTCTTGGGCAAGGCCGCACGAAGGTAGCACATATCTCGGTTTTGGGTGAGACTTGGCACGGGTGTCTTGGGCAGTTCGGGTGAGCGCCCGCCCGTCGTGCAAGGGTAAATAGTGGAGACTTGGTGAGTCGCCCGCCGGTGCGAAGTTGGAGAACGGTGGAACGTGGTGAAGCCGAGTGCACGGTGAAACGTTGGTGAAGCCGGTTGTGCGAAGGGGGTGTCTTGGTAAAATTGGCTAAGTATGAAACTTGGGGTTCCCAAGTATACTTGTAAAGTTTTGTAACTTTGTAAGGACTGTATAATATATTATTCGGGCAGACTCATTGTTCAGGGAGTTGCCCCTCCCTTTATACTGTGCAATTGTGTTCTTCATGTATAATCGCTGATGTTAATGAATGTGTATGGGTGCTCATTGGTATAAAGGAACATTAATCATTACTTGGTTGCGAAACACAAACTATGTAGGATAAGTGGTTAGGCGTAGTCCACGAACATTTGTATTGGTGAAAAGAAAGTGTTCGGTGGTGCCGCACCTTGCCTAGCGCGGTTGAAAGACTATCGCCGGCTTGGGGGCATAACAGTTGGTATCAGAGCTCGGTTGGAGCTGGTTGAAGCTGATTCAGTGTTGAAGAAACTTGGAAAATTGGTGACAGTGAAGCAGGTACTTGCAGGTGAAGGAAGCTGTTTCACATACAAGTGGAACAAAAGCTGGTTCAGGTTGCAAGCATCTTGGTGAAGCTGTTGGATGGTCGAAACTAGATTGCAAAGAAGAAGGACGTTGTTAGCAATGGCAACTGAATCTCAGGTTGGGTCTAGTCACGGTGCGAAGGATGCTACTATGGGATTCATTGAAAAGGTGTTGGAGAAGATGGAGGACTTAGAAGCTTTCTGGACTAAGAAGATGGACTTGGTCGAGAAGGATCAAGAGGCCAATTCGAAGATGAAGGAAGAGCTTGATGAACTCCGGACTCAACACGAGTACACTGATCTTTTGTGTACAGAACTTGAAGTAAGAGTCAAGGAGATTGAAGAGGCAAGAGACCGAGGTCTTGCAGAGATCATGGACTTGCATAAATCTCTTGATGAAGCCAGAGATGAGATCGCGGTGTTGAAGAAGGCCGTGAGGCATAACTCAGGTGGAGGAGTGCCTCATGTGAAAGTCAAGGAACCAGAATCTTATGATGGTACAAGGAGTGTGAAGACTCTTGGCAACTTTCTATGGGACATGGAGCAATACTTGGAACGATTAGGTCTATCTGATGATGAGACGAAAGTGATGTTAGCTGCTCAGTTATTGACAAAGGATGCTAAGATGTGGTGGCGAAGGAGGATGGATCAGATTGCCAATGGCAGTGCTGGTGACATTACTTCATGGGATGAGATGAAAAAAGCTTTGCAGACCCATTTCAGTCCTCAGGATGAAATGTGGGAAGCAAGGACGAAGATAAAGGTCGTAAAGCAGACAGGGTACCTTCAAACATATCAGCGGGAGTTTGCAAGTGCGGTTTTGGAACTTCCTAACATGGCAGAGGGGGACAAGGTGTTCAATTTCATCATTGGGTTGAAACCTTGGGCACACAATGAAGTGAAGAGGCAAAGGATTAGAACACTTGAGGAAGCTTTTGCTGCTATGGACAAGTTGGTGGAGCATTATGATGAGACTTTTGATGATAAGAAGAAGAAGTCCGATAAGCCAAAAGAGAAGAAGAAGGATGATGCTTCGAAATTGGATGATAAGTCGAAGACGAAGAAAGCCTTGAAGTGTTGGATATGTGCTGAACCACATACGGTGAAGAATTGTCCTTCTAGACCGAAAGTGGCTGCAATTGCACAATCTAATGCGAAGAATGAAGAAGTTTCTATGGGGATGATGTAAATACTTGGTGGTGCTGTTGCTACAGAGGTGATCTCGCGGAAGGATCCTGAGAGGAACAAGTTGGAGTATGTTCGGGTGAAAGTTGAGGGTGCTAATATACTCACTATGGTGGATAGTGGGGCTACTCACAACTTCATGGGAGAAGATACTGCGAGAAGGATTGGGCTGAAGTTTGTACTGGTGAAGGTACAAATGAGACAGTCAATTCTCCTCCTGATTGTGTTCTTGGTGTAGCTGAAAAGGTGGACACAACACTAGGTGAGTAGACAGGTAAGGTCGACTTCACTATAGACTATGAAGCTATGCTGGAAATGGAATTCTTGAAACAATTCGATGCTATGATTGTTCCACATTTGAAGAGGCTGTACATTTACGATGGAAGGGAGGATGTACCCATTGGTGTGCCAACCATTGGAGTGACAAAACCTTATTGTAAGTTGGCAGTAATGCAAATGGAGGATGAGAAAAGGATGGAAAATATGTGTAAGCGGTTGTCTATGGTTGAGACAAAGCTTATCGAGTAGTGATTGATCATCAGGACACTTTCCGATAGTATCTTGGATGTGTCAAGAAGACTAGAAGTGGTTGAGGATGATGATGATGATGATGAGGTATATGTGAGGCCGAATGTCCAGGAGGAGGATCGGGTCACTTATCTACAGAGGATGGAGATAGAAAATCCTAATAGATGGATTGAGTTGATTAGTGAGGGTGAGCCTCCAGGCTCTACTCCCTCCACATCTTCTTAGATGGAAAAGAAGATGGGGCTCATTGTTAGCTGCTCATGGCAGTGAGTCCTTAAAACATGTTGAGCAGGTATGATAGATGGTGCATGGATGGTTTGGCATCAAGCATCATGACATGTTGCAGATGGGATGGAGTTTCCATGGACCTGAGCATGCGAGAGATTCTTGGTGAGTCCAGGATGTGGCAGAATCCGAGATAGACTGGTGAAGGCATAAGGATGTTCACTCTCATGGCTTGAGCATGACAGTTGGATTAGCTATCCAACTAGTTCAAACATGGGGTCTAGAAGTGCATGGAGAGATGTTGGCATCAGGCAGACAAGGAGGACAGTTCACAGGATGGGACGACACATGATGGAGATGGGAGTTCTACATATGTTGCAGGGATATTTGCAGTATGTGGAGGAGTTGATATCATGGACCAAGGATGAAACAGACATTGATATTGATCTTGGTGAATGGCTACCAGGATGGTATGTTGTCGAGGACGACAACGACTTTAGGTGGAGGAGGATGTAAGGACCTGCAGTCCTTGGCACGACCTCCCGGTTGGTGCAACGAGTTGGTTCATCCCTCAGGTGCGCGGATTGACGAAGTGCTCGAGCTCAGACTTACAAATGCGATGAGTCATGTGATAATATGCGCATAAAGGAGGAGAGCGATGTGTTCTTATAGCGTGGGGAGCATGAATGCTCAACCTACGGCCGACCTACAAATATAGCAAGGCCGACTATACTTGTGGGTGTTTGGATGAAGGCCGACACATGTTTTAGAGATGTTTGCGATGGAGATGAGGGCGTGGGTAGGTCGGTTGGGTAGCCAAGACCTCACCCTGCCACTCGTATAAACTAGCAAGCGTGGAGCCTCATTTGGCATCAATAGCTTCACTCAACACATGTAGAGAAGTGCGCAGATCAAGTGTGGACGTAGCAAGAAGGAAAGGCGTAGATTTTGGTGATGCACCCGCTCTTGGGCAAGGCCGCACGAAGGTAGCACATATCTCGGTTTTGGGTGAGACTTGGCATGGGTGTTTTGGGCAGCTCGGGTGAGCGCCCGCCCGTCGTGCAAGGGTAAACGGTGGAGACTTGGTGAGTCGCCTGTCGGTGCGAAGTTGGAGAACGGTGGAACGTGGTGAAGCTAGGTGCATGGTGAAACGTTGGTGAAGCCAGTTGTGCGAAGGGGGTGTCTTGGTGACTTGGTGGAGTCACCCGCCCGTCGTGCACGAAGACAATGTTCGGTTGTGAAGTGCGGAAGGCAGCTCATGTGAGGGCGCGCCCGCCCTCCTTGAGCAAGGAAATCTTGGTTGTCGCACGAAGGTGACAAGATTGTAAAATTGGCTAAGTATGAAACTTGGGGTTTCCAAGTATACTTGTAAAACTTTGTAACTTTGTAAAGGTTGTATAATATATTATTCGGACAGACTCATTGTTCAAGGAGTTGCCCCTCGTTTTATACTGTGCAATTGTGTTCTTCATGTATAATTGCTGATGTTAATGAATGTGTATGGGTGTTCATTGGTATAAAGGAACATTAATAATTACTTGAGTGCGAAACACAAACTAAGTAGGATAAGTGGTTAGGTGTAGTCCACGAACATAAGTATTGGTGAAAAGAAAGTATTCGGTGGTGTCGCACCTCACCTAGCGCAGTTGAAAGACTACCGTCGGCTTGGGGGCGTGACAGTACTGGTCCAATGGTGTTTTGAAACGACACTCTATGATAGTCATAATATAGGTATATAATCAAATATTTGGTTATTAAAATATTAGAGGGATGATCTTGAATATAATCGAGATTCAAAACATGTGGCATTTATAGTAATTCTTGATATGAGGTATTTGTATATTCTTGCTTTGTCGTTGTTCATACAACCTGTTTAGTGTATTCGTTTGTTTTAATGGATTACAGGAGCTTGATGAGCCCCGCTGAGCATGGGTTATCACTTTTCAGAGGAGTGCATTTTGGTCTGGTACTTAAATCTTATGATGGATTAATTTGTATTCACAAGCATTTGCCTATAAATTCTCCATTAAAATAACTTTATATTTTTTCTGTTGTAGCATGGAGGACCAGTGTTTTCAACTTTGTATCGAAGGACATTGTAAAGGCGGAGTGAGGACTATTTTCGTCAGAATGTAAGTGGCTTGAGGACTATATGCTGGATGTGTCTCTTTTCCAATGAGAATGAGTAATGTGATGAGGATTGTGTACTGATTCCCTTCTTCATCCTGGTCTAATGTACAGGCAAAAGATCTTAACGATATACTGGATGTGTCTCTTTTTCAATGAGAATGAGTAGTGTGATGAGGACAGTGCATTGATTCCCTTCATTCTGGTCTAATGTACAGGCCGGGGATAGTTATTAATACAAAAAATCTAAGTGTTCATAAAGACCGATTCTAGTCACATTTCTCCTAATCATTATTCTTGTGATTGCTTTGGCTCACAAATTAATGCAACCAAAGCATTCGTGCTTGAATATTTAATAAAACTTTGAGGGGGAAGTAATCCTTTGTTGAATATCTTTTCCCAAAGTGAGATGGGTTTTAAACACCTTTGGTATTCTCTCCCCCTTTCGACTTCAACTATGTTTGGACTTTTTTTTGGACATACATGAGATGTTCATCTACCTTTAACAACATTTGCCATTAAGTTACTAGCTAGTTCATTCTCTCCTTTATATTCTCAGAGAATATAAAAACGAAGTGTTGATCTCAAAAAGAGCATGACTTTAAATCAATATACAGTGGGTTCATCCTAAAAGTTACAGGTAAGGTGTATCTACTTCATCAAAATCACTTTAAAAGTTACAAGTAAGGGGTATCTACTCCATCAAAATCACCTAAGACTTGCGCTTGTACTATCACCCAAACTTGTGCCCTACCCCTTTATTGTAGTGCTAGTACTTTTTGTAACTGTGTCTTCGAGCATGATAACCTGTGCACATGTAATAGTACTATGGTGGTACTCGTGGTAGTGGTAGTCGTTGGTAAAGTGCTCCATTTTTCTAAGTAGACTATGTGGTTCAAAATGACAGCAGTGCTGCCTTTCTCTGCTGGATCAGAGGAGGTACTATGGTGGTACTCGTGGTAGTGGTAGTCGTTGGTAAAGTGCTCCATTTTTCTAAGTAGACTATGTGGTTCAAAATGACAGCAGTGCTGCCTTTCTCTGCTGGATCAGAGGAGATTCACATGACTAGCGTTCTATGATGGTTTAAAGAGATAGATAGGATTATATATATGTTGGAGAAGCATTTGCCAATAAGTTTCATGGACTTGTAAATCTCCATCTTCTAATTTGCCTATTTGATAAGGTTGAATTAGTGGGATTAGCCTCATGTTGTCGGAGGTTCTTCTTAGATAACCATATAACATAGTTAAAAGGTTATATTTGCAAAAGGAAATAACTTGAGGGGTGTATGGTGGAAGCATACATCGTATATAAGTTGTTCTATTATGCTAGTGAATATGTCAAGCAAATTGACAACACCCATGCAAAGTGGTTTGGGATCATCACCATGAAGATGAGGACAAAAGGGAATGGAATAAGGAAAATGATAAAGGATGAACTAATTATGTTATGCTTATTTTATACACAATAAATTTTTACGAACTCAAAAAATATTTCTAATATTTCTTCCATATTACACTAGTTGTAGTTTCATGAATGTATCAAGACATTCAGAAATGGGTAGTCTTATTGAATTTATTCTTTACAGTCCCGAGGAAACTTGATCTTGAGCCACATTCTATGAAGAGGAAAAAATAAAACATGGAGAGGAAAAACAAAACATGAGAATGAAAATAAACTGTTCAAACGATTGAAAAACAAAGCCATGCCATAATATGATTATTAAAAATACATGAAACAATGATGTTCCAAAAATTGGACAACATATCAATTTTACAAGGAAATATGGAATGGTCGACCAAAATTTAGTGCGGTTAAGAAAATGCATATATGAATATGGTATAAAAATGTTGTATAGGGTATGTGATTGTTGTGATAGATTTTCTTAGTGAATTATTCATTTTAAATTGCATGTTTGATTTATAACATGTTTGGTTTTGATGATAAATCTTAAATTTGAAACCTCGATCAATAAAATGGTTCATTTTATATTGCAGGTTTAATTTATAACATGTTTGGTTTTGATGATAAATCTAGTTCTAAATTTGAAACGTTGATAATAAAATGGACATTGTGGGTTATTATCTAGTTCTGCAATCCAACAACACCAACTAGAAAAACTTTTAAACATGTATCATGTTAGTATTTCTTGAGTTGCTAAACATATGACATCATCCTTTGATACATTTTGGTATTCCTTGAGTTGCTAAACATATGACATCATCCTGTGATACATTTTTGTAGGTGCATGGATTTCCATCTATTTGGGTATATGAACATTACTTTTGCATTGAGGAGTCTAATGACATGATAGACATGTCACACTTGATTGCGATTGTGGAGTGAAGATCAAGTTTGGCCAATCTAGTCATGTTAATCATTATGATAAGAAAATATTATAGGGAAATATATGTTAAGTTGGAAAGATATAAAGGATCATGAAAGTGCATTTCTTGTTTTTCCAATATGTATAGTGCATTTCTTGTTTTTCCAATATGTATTTTTAGGTGTAAGTGGTGGGATATTTTTGACCAAAGTGATGTAAAGGAAGATCATGATAATGGGCTAATATGTATAAATTTTAGAATAAAAAGGGGGCAAAAAGAAGCCTTATATTCGAGATTGTTCTTCCAGATTAATTACATGATCAATTTTTTGGTTGACGTTTCGAACCAACAATTGTAGTTCATCCTCAGGGCAAAGATGAAAAGATCCGATCTATCCACATGGTTAAATAGTTGAGATGCCTCAATTCAACTTGTGGATAGATTAGATTTTTTCATCTTTGTCCTCTGGATAAAACATAATAGTTGGTTTGAAACGTTGACCAAAAAGTTGATAATGTGATTAATTCGGAAGAACAATCTCCAAAAAAGATGGATTACAAAAGCTTGGGAAAAAAACCTTATATTTTTGTGAAACACTAAATCAAGTGGGTTTTCTCACTAAATGTGTTGAATGGAAATGGATGGTTTGTATTAAAACACAATCCTAGATCGAAACACCTTTTTGAAAACAAATATTTTTATTATATCAAATAAGGAAGAGAATTAAGGCGATGTAAAAAAAGGTAAGATGTACATGGTTTATTTCAAGATTTTTTTTTTTTTTTTTTTTTTTTTTGATGTGATTCATGGACTCCATAGAGCGGTGACCATTACATCCACAAAGACTCCAAAGAGCGGTGACCATTACATCCACAGAAACGGTCTAGGGTAGATCCACCTAAAATATCATCCCCACCGGTTCATTTCGGTGCCTAACACCAAGGGTGTTGAGGAGAATTGACCTCATGACCTCTCATAGTGAGGTGCTTATGCGATGGGTACTCAACCAATTGAGCTAACCCTTGGGGCTATGATTTATTTCATTATTAAATTGTAGATGCTATATTATTGATTCTGCTATACTATCTATTAATTATTTAATTATTTCAATTTTAAATTATAATGTTCGTAAAATTAATTAAACATGTACAAGGATAACACCATAAAAATTAAAGAAAATTAGTAAAGTTAGATCTAAGGCTTTTGTGGTCCATAATGTAGATAAATGACTTCGGATTAATCACTTCATTGGGATTTGGTTGAAGTTTTGAATCAACTAATGTGGTTCATCTTCGCCACAAGGTTAAAAAATCAATCCATTTTCAGGAATAAATAACATGGATGCATCATTGTCCATAATTAATAGTTAAAAACTAACCGTTGGTAAATTAGTTAATAAGGTAAATAAAATAATATTTAAAAAATTGGTTGTTAGGAGTTATCTATTAAAATATTATATATTTAATTAAAAAGTAGCTATTAAGAATAATTATATATGAAAATTAATTTTAATATATAAAATTATTTATAACTCGATCATAGAGAATTTTCACAATGAACATAGGGAGTGAAACTAATTTTTTACAATTTTATAGAAATATACAATATGCCTCATTGCTATTTTTATTAAAAAATATTGTTCATACTATTTTATTGATTAATTAATTATTTATTATGTACATTTTTTTGTTTTGTTTTCTTTGCTAGGTGATGTGAGATCTGAGATAACTGGCATGCTTAATTAGTGGCTTGAGTGGCTTGAATAGCCTTGTCTCAGGGGCCACAACCCCTAGCATGGCTAGATGTTTGCCCACATAATTTTGAATTGATGACCTTTTCACCATAGAATACCTTAACAGAACACCTTGGCACCCTTTACCCTAAGTTCTACCCTTAACCAAACACCTTGTAATCTGTCACCCTTCACCCTATGCTCTACACTGAGGGCTTATGTAAAATTTAATTTTAATTTAGTGCCTAATCACTATTTTTAACTAATAAACATTAATTACATATAATGAGATTGAGAAAAATGAAATAATAAAGTGATAGGAAATTTGTCAAAGCCTTGTCAAAAGTAAAACTGCTCTGCCCACATGATTTGCTAAATGTTTTCTAGCCAACATGCTTCTCAACGTGTATGCCAAGTGCGGGAGGCTAGTTGTCAAGCCCACGAGTTGCGGATGCGATGTGCAACGAGTTGGGTGAGCACTCCCGGTTAAACGCAACGAGCCAAGTGAGTGACGAGTCGGCAGGTGCGACAAGTCGACGATCGGGTGCGTTGGTTGCGACGATGGGATGGGTTGGAGGAGAGCGACGAGCTAGGGCGGTCAGTTAAAGGCGCCTAGGGCATGAGCGCGACGAGCCAACGAAGGTGTCAAAAAACTGAGAATTGAGAATTTGGCTAAGTATGGCAAACTTTGCAAAGGCAACCTTATACCGTGTGAGTTCGGCATGTGGGCGAGTCGACGTGAAGGTTGGGCCAGCTGACGTGTTATGTGAGCGAGTTGGCCAAATTGGCAGGTCAGCCTAGGTAGGCCGACCCATGAGCTATCCATGGCGTAGTGTATATATTGGCGGCCGAGTGGATGGGAGAAGGCAATCAAGCATTGAAGTCTTGGGAGTTCACACAAAGGCAAGCAAGGTGAAGAGCAAGCACAAGGGTGGACGAATAAGGAAGAAGGCGAGGTGCAGGCAGCCACCTGACCGAAGCACCAAGCTGGAACGAACGAAATGCAGAGTTTGGTGGGCGTGTTGAACAGGCGAGTCGGGCTAAACGAGGTTTACGGGCAGAACAGTTCGATGAGTTGGGTAGAACGGGTTTGCGGTGCAAGGGTGATAGAACCGACAGGCAAGTTTGCTTAGGAGCGGGCGAGCTGCTGTTTGGGCAGAGACACACAGAAGCGCAGGCAAACTACGGTAAAATTGAACGAAGGGCCGAGCTGTGTGCTACACGAGCGCTGAATGATCGACGAGCTCGCTAAACAGTCGGGCAGGCTGCAGATGTGCACCGGGTGGGCGACACGCCGTGGGCCTGAATGACGATGAGTTCGGGTGAACGCAACAGGTGGCAAATCGGTTGGTACGACAAGCGGTGCGGAGGGTGGCCCAGGGGTGGGCACCTCTGCTCGACAAGTTGGGCGACCCGACCCAGTGAAGGACGGGAGCTCCTGAATGGTACGCTGCACGGTTGCAGGCCGAATTGTGTATTTGGACTGTTATTGCGAGAAGGAAGCTGGGGTTCCTCTCAAGGTTGTTATTGTATATTTTGAAGTATTATCATTATTATTGTGGGCAGACTCATCTTCAGGGAGTTGCCCTTCCCGTTAATTATTGTATCTGTTGTGCATATGTGTAAAATGATAATGATGATGAAAGATGTTTAATTGAATGTTTCTATTGTGTTATGAATGATTATACTTAGAAAGTGAAAAATAAACTAAGTATGTAATGTCAGACATAATCCACACTTGAAAGTATTGTTGAAAAGAAATCGGGTGGTGGTGCCGCACCTCCTATACGCAGTTGAAAGACTACCACAAGGGTAGGGGCGTGACAGGTGGTATCAGAGGTCCGTATTCTGCGGGCTTTGGTGGTTCAGATTTACAGGTGAAGTGGTACAGCTGCACGTTGTGACAGTTGGTATTCGAGTTGATTCAGTTGAGGTTTTGGGTTTTGAACGCTGATGACTGTTGAAGGTGAAGCAGGTGTTGAAGACTTGTTGAACGGATGAAGATGGTTGAAAGGGCACTTCAAAAACTTGAAGACATGACTGATTATTGGAAAGAAGAAACACAAAGACGCTATGAAGCTTTTGTACAAGAGTGGGAACTCTTGATACATATAGGAAGCAAGATAGCAGACTTGCGGGAGGACTTGAATAATCTTCATGTGGACACTGATGAACTCAAGGAGCTTGATGAGAAGATTTGGCAGGGTGATCTTAGACTCTAAGAACTCATGAATGAAAGAGTTTGACTAAGGGAGAAAAGCACCATGGCGCAGGCTAAAGTCAAGGAGCTTGAGAATGGTATTAAGGACTTTCTTGGTAGAAAGGCCGTTGTGATAGAGAAAGATGAGCTCGATTACATTGACAGACTTGGGGACTATCACCGAAACATACAGCCAGATGTTTGGAGGATTAGTTCACTTCATATGGAAGGAGTCAATGTGTGCTTGATTGGTACACTTAAGCAGGGAATGATGGAGGACAAGCTTGAAGGAACTCGAGCTGAACCAGGATCGAATTGCTTAGATGAGCCAAGAAAGGAGTTGAAGTACCTTAAGAAGGAAGTTAGGTCGAAGCACAAGTCGATAGACTCTTCTGAGGCCGAATTTTTGAAGAAGGTTGCTGAAGTAAGACACAAGATCAAGCCAAAAGAGGATGGAGATGCCTTAAAGCTGAGTTTTGTTCAGGTAACCATACATGGCAAAAGGTTTGCAGCTTTGGTGGACACAGGGGCTACTCATAGTTTCCTTAGTAAGAAAGCATCAAAGTCATTTGGGAAGAAAGCTAAAGTGGGAAGAGAGTGGAGTGCTTTCAAAGCAGTAAACTCTACCATGAAAGTTGTCACTAGTGTGATGGAGAACACTCAGGTGAGAGTGGGCTCTTGGTTTGGGAAGTTGGACTTGAGGATCGTGGACTTGGATGATCATTCTATGGTGCTGGGGCAAGAATTTTTGAAGGTTGCACAAACCATACCAATGGTGGACCGGGACATTCTCTTGATTACCGCTGAAGGAAGAACTCTATTGGTTCCGATGAATAGGAGGAGTTGCTTGGGATATAGACCAAGAATGGCTTCTATGACTTTGTATCCAAAGGATCCAAATGTGAAGCATGACAATGTGGAGCAGAGAGGACTTGGATGTATGACTCAAGCAACGAAGGAAGGGAAGTTAGTAGACTTCGTTGCAAGAGCTAGAAGAAAAGATGAAGGTGGAAAATCGAGTTCACATGTCTTGAGGCACTTGACAGGGGCATCCACTATGAAGGATCTTCACCATGGAGTTGCAGATGAAGGAAGTTCGAATACTTCTTTGATGGCAGTGGTTGGGGAAGATTACACAGGTAGAGATCCGGTTGGCATAGTGGAGTTTGCAGATATGCCATGGGCATATATGACTTTCAGTTGACAAAAGACAAGCTTGACAAGCTTGGTTGTACACATGAGGAAGTTGAGGCTGTGCATAAGTACTTGAGGACACAACATCAATCAGATACATGGGTGGATGAGAGTCAAGGGGGAAACTTCTTGGCCCTCCTTTCTCGATAGACAACCTTGGAAATAGGTTGGTGCAGTGGCCTTAACATTTAGAAGGGTTGCACCACCTTTTCAAGGGGCCTTGGAGATAAGGCTTCTTTATTTGATAGGTTGATGATGCTTGGATGTATGCAGTTGCATAGCAACACATTGGCATTAGCATCATGGACAATGTGTTGCAGATGAGATAGGCATACCATGGACCTGAGCATGGCTTATTCTTGGATAGATTCTTGATCGAGTTGAGATTGTGACAGGATGCCGAGAAACAACCAACGGTGGCATGGAGAAGGTAAATTCTCATGGGTTGAGCATTACAGTTGGATTAGCAACCCAACTAGTTCAATGACATGGGGGCGTGCAGTGCACTGAGTTTATGTCAGATAGATGTCTTGGTTTCGACTGAGATGTTGTGTTGCATGGAGTACTATGCAGAGATTCACATGATGAACGATACATGATGGAGACAGTTGTATATATTTGTTGTAGGGATGTTTACAATATATGGACTGGCAGAAGTCATGGATTGAGGAAACTACCTGTTTATGAGGACATAGACTGATGGTTTATGTGACATTGGAGTGGAGGCAGATAGCATAAGCATCTTTGGGTGTTGGAGCTAGTAGCACTTTGTGATAGTGGGGGATTGGCAGTCTTGGCGACAGGTGGTTACTGGGATGGGGAGTTGTCGAGGATGACAACCATTTAGAGTGGGGCAGTACGTCAAGCCCACGAGTTGCGAATGTGATGTGCGACGAGTTGGGTGAGCGCTCCCAGTTAAATGCGACGAGTCGACAGGTGCGATGAGTTGGTGAGCAGGTGCTTTGGTTGCGACGTTTCGTTACGACGATGGGACGAGTCGGAGAAGAGCGACGAGCTGGGGCGGTTAGTTAAAGGCACCTGGGGCACGAGCACGACGAGCCAATGAAGGTGTCGAAAAATCGAGAATTGAGAGTTTGGCTAAGTATGGAAAACTTTGCAAAGGCGACCTTATACCGTGCGAGTTCGGCACGTGGACCCGACAGGGCGACGGTGTGGGCGAGCTGATGTGAAGGTTGGGCGAACCGATGTGTTATGTGGGCGAGTTGGCCAAATTGGCAGGTCGGTGGCTGGCCGACCCATGAGCTATCTATGGCAGAGTGTATATATTGGCGACTGAGTGGATGTGAGAAGGCAGTCAAGCATTAAAGTCTTGGGAGTTCACACAAAGGCGAGCAAGGTGAAGAGCGAGCACAAGGGTGGACGAATAAGGAAGAAGGCGAGGTGTAGGTGACCACCTGACTGAAGCACCAAGTCGGAACGAACGAAACACAGTGCAGCGAGCGAGTGAGCCCCAACTTGGGTAAAAGGAAATGTAAAGAAGCCTACAGAAGAAGCCAATGATGTCGACAAAGTGAAATTCAAGGATTTAGAATTGGTGGCTATGACTTTGATGGTAGAAGGGATATAAGACAATTTTGTCCCATTCATAGCTAACATTGCTCATGCTCAGGAGATGTATGAAGCCTTGTCGAAGATGTTCACTATTAAGAACGTTGGTCAAGTAGCAAGTTTGAAGAATGAGCTAAGGACTATGAAGATGACTAAAGAAGATATCGTGGCAACCTTCTTTGTGAAGATAACTAGACTCAGGGATGATCTCTTGGCCATTGATGAGATTGTTCTGACAAAGAGCTTGTGATCACTACCCTATTAGGATTGCCACCTTCTAGGGGTGCATTTGTTGCAGGTCTCAACAGTTGGAAGGTAGCTCCCACCTTTGAAGAATTATGGATTGCCTGTAGTTAAGAAGAATTAAGGATCTCAATGGTTGCCAACCTTGAAGGAGTTTCAAATGCTTATGTTGCTCATCATAAAGGAAAGAGATTGAAGAGACCGAAGAAGAAATTTGACATGTCCAAGATAGAATACTATGAATGTCATAAGAAGGGTCACTACAAAAGTGACCATCCCTAGAATCCAAAGAATAAGAAGAGAGGAAGAAATCAAGCCAACCTTGCTATAGAAGGAGACTCAAAGAAAGTCAAGCCTGAAGAACCTGACATTAGGGACTTACACTATTAGCTTTATGTTTGTTTTGCTTGTAGCTCTACATAGCTTGTTTTATATCTTTTAGAATTTATAGGTTTTTAACATATTTTGGAAAAGACATTTTTGTATTGGTTTAAGTTTGTAGGTTTCCCTCAAGCTTTGGAGGGAGCGCCCAACAACTCCCAAAGATAAGTATCTCATGTCTTTTTAGTTTTGGGTTCATGTACTCATTCAATTTTGATTATATTAAATACTAATCACCTTTCTCCCTCTATTATCTTGACTAGGAAAACACCTGAAAGGAGGAGGATCTCTTAAGACAAGTTTAGTCAAGAAACAAAGGTATGTTTTGAATACATTGATTGAAAAAGATTATTCATTTGATGATCTATTACTAACTTTGTTGTGACTAGCTATATTGAATCTTAGTGATTCTTGTTTGGGTGATTCATTTCTTGATAAATCTGTCCACCTCACTTTAATTGATTTTGTAGAACCCTAGACAGGTTCAGGAAAACCCTAACCCAAGGGTATGCTATTATAAATATCTGAAACCCTAAACTACTTAGGGATGGTGTGAAATTGTAGTTGAAGTTTTATTGATGATGTCATGTTTGGGATTTTGCATTAGGGGAATTTTAAGGTCTAAAATGGGCCTCCTAAAAAATGTACAACCAAAATAAACTTTAATAACCAATAGGATTCAAGATGATGATGTCAACCATGGGGGATGACTAACCATTTTTGGAGTAAAAAAGTAAAAAGATTAAAAATAATAAAATAATAAAACTACTTTTCCAACTCGTATTTTCAACTTATCTCCCTAAGGATTTACTCAAATTTTGAGCGAGAGTACTCGTTGGATGCAAAATTTAATTTCTCATCCAAGAAGTATCCATGTTGCATACTTTCGATGGACCCTGCTACGTGAAAAATGAGAAATACATGAAAAACGTGATTGCAATCATGTTGTTTCATGTATTTCTAAATTTTCGTGTAGCAAGGTCAATCGAAAGTATGCAACATGGGTACTCCTTGAATGAAGAATCAAATTATGCATCCAACGAGTGTTGCCACTTGAGTAAACCCATATGGAAATAAGATAAAAATACAAGTTTTTTTTTTTTAATCCTCCCCTCTAAAATTTGATGATGTAATCTAATCTTATTTTATTATTTCCACTATTATTTTATAATTTCCTTAGGAGGCCCATTTTAGACCTCAAAACTCCCCTAATGGTATGGTTGAGATAAGGGTTGAATGATAAGGTCTACAATCCTAGAATCTTTGAAGTTTTGGTAATGTTCGGTTTGTTATGTTTCTACATTGGAACCCTAGCTCATTAGGGTTTGGTAGAATGTATGAGAAAAACCCTTATATTGTTTTAGATTTGATTTACTTGGTATGTGTGTGTTTGTCTAATCAAACCCTATTGTAATCTAGATGGTTTTGTGTCTAACTCTTATTGATATTTGTGAAGTTGGGTTTGACTAACAAATGATATGAAATGCATTTGCATGATGATGAAATCCAGGCTTATATGGATATGTCTTCTTGGTTGAATCCTAGGTTGGTTTAGGTCAGATGTATTAATGTTGTTAGACATATATGCTTTGTTAAAATTAGCAACTAGGGCCAAACTCCATGCGGGTCATCTTATTTATGGCCTTTGATATTTTTGTTGGATCCCTCTCATCAAGAGGTGTAGGATTGATCTAAAGTTCATCCGGTTCCGATAAGTATTCATGGAGTTATGAATTTATTTGTGTTAATAGACAATTCATCAAGGTCGGCCAACAACCAAATAAACCCCACATATGCTCAATGTTTTAGTATAAAAGGAGACGACTTGAGAGTCATTTCACACACACCTCTCTATTTATTTCTCTCCACTTGTCTTAGGTTTTAGTGTGAGAGAAATACAGGACGAAGTAGCCCTAAAACGTAGGAGGGAAGGAGGCCTACATGCTGCGCTCTACAAGCCCTAACGTAGTCCTAAGGAGGATGCCCTAACACAGTTCTAGGATGGAGAAATAATGCTATAGAGGAGGCCCTAAACGAGTTGTACCTATCCGCAGTCAAGGAGGGGTATAACATGCCCTAGCCGCAGCATTAGGAGGCTAGAATAACGTGGAATAGGAGGACTATTTTGGGGTCCGAGTTTCCCTAATGGAGGCCAAGTATGCGACGTGCTATGCCAAGCCCTTAAGGGCTAAACGTTGTTAATTTAAGGCCTATTTCTGGGTGAAAGAGGGTCAAGTTCCCTTGCTGGAAGAGCCACAATCATAAGATTGTTTTGAGGGCACTTTGGAGGGGTGCAGATCCATGGAAAGGCAACCACAACCCTACATAGTCTTGCTGTAGGGTGCCGCTGTAAATTACAGGCAGACTGAAGAGTATACATGGGCTAGGGTAGTCTAGAATTGAAGCAGCCACCCTCGGCCCCTCAAAGAAGGGCAACCACATCTCTTGGGAGTATTTCTGGGTACAAAAAGAAGGTTGGTTAAGGACTGTTGTGTGCCCTAACCAGACCTAGTTTGCTACGACCAAACTAACCTCAAAACAGTGAGCTAGTACATATATGTATGGTTTATTGGCAGCTAGACAATTGGGACAACAGTTGTGACATGGCAGCAAAGGCACAATTGGGACAACAACTATGACATGGCAGCAAAGGCACAATTGGGACAACTGCAATGACATGTGGCAGCAAGGCTACAATAGAACAACAACAAAAGCATGATGCTGCAAACTCATTAGGACAATAACAAGGTACAACATGCCACATGGGACAACAACAAGCATGGTGCTGTAAGCACATTGGGAAAGCTTGGCAAGCATGGTGCAACAAGCACATGGGATAACAATGGCAAGCATGGTGTTGCAAGCACATGAGACATGTCGTATGACAACATGGTTCAACATACCACATGGGACAACAATGTGGTAACATGGTGCAGTAGTGGCACATGGGTGCAACATTGTGCAACACGGTGAGGTGCAACATGATGATAAGGAGCAACATAATGATAGGTGCAGCATGTTGATGGAGTCACCTGGAAGAATCAGTTGAAGCAACATTTCTTCAACTGAGTTCAAATACCTCATGTATCATTTTCTTAGAGATGATCTATGCTCTTATTTAGATAAGTCAAAGTGTTGACTTCTGTTGTAAATGAACTATCTCTCTCTCTCTTTGTGTGTTGAACTATTAAAGAACATATAAAAAGAATTGATCATGGGTCTCCCCACATTGGGGTTTGTCCCTGGCTAGCGCCACATCTTGTGTCCTATTGTCTTGGCTTGTCTTCTGTGATTTATGTTAATGTTCTATTTGCAATTTACTATTATGCTGATGTGATTGTTAATCTAGAAAAGATATTGAGCTAATAAATTGCTCTAAGCATAGAACATGCCTAAAATTAACATGCTTATATATGGTTATGAATTCCTAGATATATGTGTGGACCTAATCATTGATGGTCATGAGTTTTAGGATTTAATGAAAGTCTTTGACTGAAATTCTAGGATGATGATATCTGGAAATCTAGGGTGTTGTAGCTAAACCCTTGTGAAGTTAAATTGTCTAGTATGCATGATATAAAAATCAGAAATCTTTTAAGTGATTGTTGAAAATGAAAATCTAGGGATTTGCAGTTGAATCCTAGTAGTGACATTATCTAATGTGTGTAATGTAACAATCTGAGATCTATGTATTTAATGATTGTTGAGATTGTGGAATTCTAGGGTTTCAGAGTTAAACCTTAGTCAAAGTAAAATCTCTAAAATATGATGATTTGAGATCTGTGTAAGATTGTTGAATTTGTGAAAATGGAATTCTAGGTTTTTGGAGTTGAACATAGTTGAAGTATAAACCTTTGATATATGATGACTATATGATAATTTGAGATTTGTGAAAAAATGTTGAAATTTTGAATTTTTGGTTGAGATTGATGATTGATCGGAAATCTAGGGTTTGCAACTAACCCTAGTGATAGTTGGTCATGTTAGTGACTCATTGACGATTGATTGAAAAATCTAGAACTAACCCTTGTAGAAGCTGGTTAGGTTAATGATTAAGCTGTGATTGATTTTGATTGATTCTTTTGTATGAAATATATGATTTGTATGTATCCCTAGTGAGAAATTTAACATATGTATTTTGAATGGTTAGATGCTTTATAGATCCATATTTGTCTGAATTGTTTCTAGGGGTTTTCTGTATGCTGAAGGAAGGTATGTCATACCTTTGGAAGAAACATTGAAACCCTAGATGGAATGAGTAGTGTTTTGAAGTAGTCGAGGGTGTGTGACAAAAATCCCAAGCAAGATGTTGAAGAGTATGTGTCTCTTGTTTGTAATTGAGTTTGGATATCTGATATGTATAAAGATGAAATGCTTCCGTGATTCTGATATGTCTAACATCATGCTTCTATAGATTTAGTTGTACTTGCTATTTAAGTTGTGCATGTACACAATATTCAACTTGGTGAAGATTCTTGTTGATGTGATAAACATGATGAGGTTGATAATAACTCTGATGAAATGGTTGGAAGCCACGAAAGATTCTTCAATGTCGAAAAGGAAGAAGCTGATCTCTCAGAGGTAGCATGAATAAAGAGATCTCCCTAAGTTTAAGAGGGAGTCCAGATAAAGAGGTGCTTCTTGGTTGAAAGGAAGGGCATAGATTGGTATTAATTGAAGAATGAATTTCAGAGGATATGTTGTTGCATGAGAAGTGGCAAGGAAAACATATGATTAGGGAATCTTCTATCAAAGATTCAGTTGATAGTCCTACTATGAAAATTTGAGAAGAAACATCAAGTTGTTTGTGTTGAAATATGGCAACAAAATTATTGCAATTTAATTTGTCCTTGAATTAAAATTGAATTTAGTCTTAACAACTACTTGGAAATAATTAATTAATTTATTTTAAATTAATTAGTTGGAGAAATTCAAGTTAGAAATATTTCTGAATTCATGCAAGAGTTATCCCTTAAATTAAAGAAATAAGATTGAGTTATATTTGAGTTGTAATTAGTTAACTTAGTTTACTGAGTTAAGTCCAGTTAAACTAGTTCCAAACTGTTTGAGAAACTAATAGTGAGTTAATAGTCAGTTGATGCATTAATGCACTCAACTAGTGCTACTCCAGTTAACTGAAGATTCCCTCATCAGAAACTCATGCATGTCTATTCTGAGAAAGACCCAGTTGAGATTAATGTTCAAGGACAATGTACTATCAGTTGCATATGTTTTCTCATGGAGAAAACTCATGCATGTAGTCAAGGATTCATCCTTGAGGATTGCGCAATTTTGAAGGCTTGGTTTTCCACTTGGTAATAGGCTAATCATCCACAAGGAACAACGCAAGGAAATAGGAGCTTGGAGAGTAGAGAGGAAGGTTGGAGAGAAGCCAAGATTTCTTGTGAGCATCTGTGAGAGTTGTACTGAGAGCTGGCTAGCTGTGAGAGCTAAGGCTTTGTATAATTCCTATGTATTTCCACCATGTATGATAATACAATAGTGTGGGTTTTTTAGCTGAGGCTTTCCCCAAAGTATTTTCATGTGTATTGTGCCATTGATTCTTCTTCTTCTGGTTATATTGTTTAGCTCTATCTTTAAGCTTCCGCAAATTGATAGTAGAAGTAGGTTATAGTATTTTTCTTTGATTTATATTGCATTATCAGGTTAACCTATTGCAGATTTTCTACATGGTATTGGAGTTGTGAACAATATACTGAGAAGAGAATTCGAAGTTTGAAGTTCGGGGTTGCAAGTGCAAATTGAATTCATATCATACTTCATGGTTGGCCAATGGCGTTCTATGGCTTGAGACTCGAGTATGCCTTGGAAGGTAGCTCGAATTACATTGCATGCAAAGATAGAATGGAGGTTGTATTAGAAGATAATGGCTTGAAGGAATTCATTGATCAAGAAATCCCAAAGCCAGCTTCAAGTAATGCACAAGAGTTGGCTAAGTGGAAGAAGTGTGTGGTGAAGGCGAGATGGATCATCCATGAGGGAGTTCGAGACCATATTGTCTCGAGTCTCCATGGGAAGGATATTCCATTTTCAATGTGGAAGACATTGAAGAACCTCTACTAGAACAGTAGCGACAAGAGGAAATTGGCACTCAAGGATAAGCTTCGAAGAATCAAGATGGAGAAGGGCGATACTATTTCCACATATCTGAACAAGCTCACCACCTGCAGAGATGAGCTTGGCAGTGTGGGAATAACTATTACCGATGATGATATGGTGAGCCTTGCTCTCCTTGGCCTTCCAAAGAGTTGGAATAGCTACCAGGACTCTGTGAATGGAAGGGAGAAACCGCCGGATTGGGAATGACTGTGGTCGGATCTTATGCAGGAGGAGATCAAGAGGAGCACACAAGATGGTTCTTCAACCACAAATGATGATGAAGAAAATCTGGCCTTAGCAAGTAAGGCAAGGAAAGGGAAGGGGAAGGCTTCCCATTTCAAATAGAATTCTTCTCATGGAGGGAAGAAGGGTGACATGTCTAAAGTAAGATGCTTTAATTGTCATAAGATTGGACATTATGCGACTAATTTCCCATCGAAGAAGTCCAAGAAGGGATCCTCGAAAGAATCAGAAGGTGAGGCATTAGCCTCTCAGTTCGAAATGGCATTACCATCATCACATGCACGGTGTCATTGATGATGGGTTGTGTTTGGTATCATGACAGTGGAGCCTCATTCCACATGATCAGTGATAAAAAAAAATTTAGTGCCTTGGAGGAGAAAGACCTTAATATGCGCATAGAGATGGGTGACGATGGAAGGTATAGTGTTACAGGAATGGGCAAGGTTGCTTTTCAGAGGGATCATGGAGCTCCTCTCACCTTGACAGATGTGATGTATGTGCCTGGACTGAAGAAGAACTTGGTATCGGTCATGATGTTGGAGGATAAAGGTTACGATGTTGTCTTTAGTAAAGGAAAGATGTTCCTAAGACACATAGCCATGGGTCAAACCAAGAGGATAGGGATTCGGGTGAAGAATCTCTATAAACTAGAGGTAGATGTTTGTGCAGCATTGAGTACGAAAGCGAAATTGGTGCAAAGCCAAGACATTGGCGAATCAGGGCATAGGTGGTTGGGCGATTTTCATCATGGGGCTTTGAAGATAATGCAACGGATATCTACAAGACTTCCCTAAGGTAAACTTGAGAGTTGACACATGCAAAGGTTGTACCTTCGGAAAGTACACCAAGTCTTCCTTTCATGATCGAGACAGTCGAGCAGAGGCTATCTTAGAGCGAGTTCATACTGATTTGTGTGGACAATTCTCGACGGCATCCACAACGAAGCAAAGGTATTATGTGATTTTCATTGATGACTATTCTCGTAAGTGTTGGATTTATTTCATGAAGAAGGACCAAACTTTCACAAAGTTTTGTGAGTTCAAAGCTTTGGTCGAGAAAGAGTCAGGGAAGAAGATCAAGGCCTTGAGAAGCAAAAACGGTGGAGAATATGTCTCCCAAGAATTTAAGGACTTCTGTGCAGCGGAAGGAATTAAACGAGAGTTGACGGCACCTCATAACCCACAACAAAATGGGGTGGTCGAGAGGAAGAACAAAACTATTGTAGGGGAAACACGGGCAATGCTGCATGACCAAAGCTCACCACTTCACTTGTGGACTGAGGCGTGCAACACAACGGTCTATTTACAAAATAGAAGCCCGCATCGCATACTTGGGATGAAGACACCAGAGGAAGCTTTCTTTGGTAAGAGACCAGATGTGGGTCACTTCATGATCTTTGGCTCATCGGTATATTGCCATGTGACAAAGGATGCACAGAAGAAGCTTAAACCAACAACAGAGTTGAGGATATTTGTGGGGTACACTGATACACCTCACAACTATCGGGTGTACTTGCCTACCAGTTGGAGGACAGTGGTTCGCAGAGATCTCAAGTTTGATGAGCAGAAGGCCATGCGAGTTTCCCTTGAGAGGGAGCTCCAACTACAGGATGTGGAGGAACTATTGGTTCCTAAGGAGGAGGAGCCTCAAACTGATGTGGAGCAGCCGCATGCAGAGGTTCTATGAGTGGAGACATCCACTCAAGCAGAGTCTTCCAAAGATGGATGGAAGCGCACAAGAGAAGTTGATAGATTTTTGGAGGATGCGAGAGAGAATGTGGAAGCACCATCTTCTCAGCGCAGAAAAAGGAGGTCACTTGAGAGGTACACTGGATAAATGGCCCTTGCTGGGGAATGTGTTGAGACCAAGCCATCTTCCTTTGAGGAAGCAATGCAGCAGGCAATTTGGGTTGATGCTCTAGTGGAGGAGTATGACTTCATAGTTCGTAACAGTGTTTGGGACGTGGTTCTGAGACCAGAGAACAAGTCAGTTGTGAGTTCTCGTTGGCTTTACAAGGTAAAGCAAGCTGCTGATGGTAGTGTGGAGAAGCATAAGGAAAGATTTGTTGCCCGTGGCTTTGCACAAGTCGAGGGGATTGACTATGATGAGAATTTTGCTCCTGTCACAAGGTACTCATCCATCAGATCTATGATGCTATAGTATATTTCGATAGAGGAGCAAGATGCTGAAATTTTGACAAAGGCATTGTCAAAGTGTAAATTTGAGTTCCATAGAGACATGATTGGGGTGGCAGATAATCCCTTTCTTGTTGAGAGGGAGTGTTGAAATATGGTCAACAGATATTCCAATTTAAATTTGTTCCTTGAATTAAATTTGGTGAAATTAAAAATTGGAATTTAGTCTTAACAGCTATTGGAAATAATTATTTTAATTTATTTTAGATTTAATTAGTTGGAGAATTCAAGTTAGAAGTCTTTTTTTGAAAGTCATGCAAGAGTTATCCTTAAATTAAGGATATAAGATTGAGTTATATTTGAATGCTGTAATTAGTTAACTCAGTTTACTAAGTTAAGTCCAATTAAATTAGTTCCAAACTGTTTGAGGAACTAATAGTGAGTTAACAGTCAGTTGATGCATTAATGCACTAAACTAGTGCTACTCCAGTTAACTAAAGATTCCCTTATCAGAAACTCATGCATGTCTATTCTGAGAAAGACTCAGTTGAGATTAATGTTCAAGGACAGTGTACTATCAGTTGCATGTGTTTTCTCATGGAGAAAAATCATGCATGCAGTCAAGGATTCATCCTTGAGGATTGGGCAGTTTTGAAGGTTTGGTTATCCACTTGGTAATAGGCTAATCATCCACAAGGAACAATACAAGGAAATAGGAGCTTGGAGGGCAGAGAGGAAGGCTAGAGAGAAGCCAAGATTGCCTGTGAGCATCTATGAGGATTGTAATGAGAGCTGGCTAGCTGTGAGAGCTGAGGCTTTGTATAATTCCTATGTATTTCCACCATGTATGATAATACAATAGTGTGGGGTTTTTAGCTGAGGCTTTCCCCAAAGTATTTTCATGTGTATTGTGCCATTGACTCTTCTTCTTCTGGTTATATTGTTCAGCTCGATATTTAAGCTTCCGCAAATTGATAGTAGAAGTAGGTTATAGTATTATGATTTGATTTATATTGCATTATCGAATTAACTGATCACAGACTTTCTACAGTTTGAAAGACCCCAAAGGTTTGTAATTGATTATGTACATATGAAAGTATATTATTGATTGGGGTTATGTTTATATAGGTAAATTTCTTGAAGGATTTGATAGCATGCTGGTTACCAATCAATTTGATTGGGAGAGAATGGTCATCCTTGTTCTACTGGATCAATGGGTGTTGAGGATTTGTGAGTAAAGCATTGCTTGGGAAGATATCTGGCTGCCGCTTTGTGTTGATGTCTGAGTCCTGAAGTTGGAAAGATGGTGTTGGTCATTGAGCTCTATTTTTGGATACACAACTAGATTTTTTGGGTTGATGGTTAGCAAGTAAATCTGAGGGTACCTAAAGGGGTTGAAAGATTGAGTCCATCTTAGTCCCATTCAGATAGATTGCCTTGGTAAGAAATTTAGTCCATGGCACCTAAATTGTTGAGTCACTGTTTAGATAGATTGCCCTGGTCAGGAATATAGTCCATGGCATTGCGGTGCCTAAAAGTTCTTCATGGTTAATATATTTTGAGATTTTCCATTGTATTTGTACATTACGAATACCTCCCTAGTTAAGAGGGAGTGTTAGAAAACGTAACTAATTTCAGTATTCAATAATGTACTTGAATCATCGTGTAATGTACTTGTCAAAAGAATAAAGAAAATTATTATTATTATTATTATTATTGTGACTTATTAAAGCATGGGTTTCATGCTTGGGCCACCATGTTTTAGGTCAAAGTCCCAATTGAGGACTTATAGGATTTATTCTAAGTCTATATAGTTATTTTACATTTAAATAGACCCTTCTTGGGCTTTTGAATCATGTAAAAAGGTTAAGTATTGAGTCAAATATGAATTATGTAACCTCCACACCATGTCGGCCTAAGAGAAGATCAAGTCGGCCTAAGGACCTTATTCGACCCCACATGAAGCCTATAAAAGGAAGGTAATCAAAGTCATTTGGAGCATCATTCTCTCATCAAGTTCAAATTCTCTTGTAGCTGGGAAGAAGTGCAAAAATCTCTTGTTGCTGGGCAGAAGTGCGAAGTTCTCTTGTAGCTGGGAAAAGGTGCGAAGTCTGTTGCCGAGAAGCTGAAGTGAAAGCAAGTTTGGGGAAGTTTAAGGAGACAAGGAAAATAAAAAATTTGGTGTCTCTCTCTCTATTCCATGTCCTAGATTGGGAGATCGAAGTCTTCCAAGTTTCACTGTTGCCGGAAGTTCCCAGTTGTCATAAGTTGTTGCATAGTCAAAGTTGTTGGGAAGAGGTCGAAATTCTGGGAGGTTGACTTGGAGTCGAGGGAAGGTCTGGTCTTGGTCTAGGGTGAAGAGTCTCAAAGAATAATATTGAAAGGAAGAATTATCTTGACTGGGTTTTCCCTCGAAGGGGGTTTTACCCTGGCATGTGCTTACATCTGGTGTGTATTGTTTTATGTGCTGCTGCTTTTGGTAATTGCTTGATGAACTAAAGAAAGAAGATATAAAGAATCGTAATAATAAGAAACATCAAAGTAATTATCAAGATCAAGAAAATCTTTACTACCTTTATGATTTTCTAACACTTTAGACAAATAGAGTAAGGAAAATGATAAAGGGTGAAGCAATTATGTTATGATTTTTTTATACACAATGGATTCGTACAAAATCGATTTTTTTTTGATCTCATACTAGTTGTAAGTTCATGAATGTATCGAGACAATAAGAAATGGATGTTCTTAATGAATTTATTTTTACAATCCAGATGAAAATTGACCTTGAGTCACATTCTTCTATGAAGAGGAAAGAATAAAATAAGAGAATGAAAAGAAAGTGTTCAAACAATTGAAAAACAAAGCCATTCCCTACTGTGATAATTAAAAAATATATGAAATAATGAGGTTCCAAAAATCAGAGAACATATCAATTTACAAGGAAATATGGGATGTTCGACCAAAATTTAGTGTGGTTAAGAAAATGCATATATGAATATGGTAAAAAAATATTGTATAGGTTATATAAATGTTGTGATAAATTCCCTTAGTGAATTATTCATTTTATATTTTATGTTTGATTTATAACATGTTTGGTTTTGATGATGAATCTAGTTCTAGATTCAAAACGTCGATTAATAAAATGGACATTGTGGATATTCTCCAATTCTGCAATCCAACAACACCAATTACAAAAACCTTCAAACAACATGTATCATGTTAGTATTTCTTGAGTTGCGAAACATATGAAACCATCTTTTGATACATTTTGTTAGGTGCATTCATTTCCATCTATTTGGGCATATGAACACTACTTTCACATTGAGTCTAATGATAGACATGTCACACTTGATTGTGTAGTGGAGATTAAGTTTGGCGAATCTAGTCATGTTAATCATTATGATAAGAAAATATTACAAGTAAACATAGGTTAGATTGGAAGGATACAAAGGATCATGAAAGTTCACTTCTTGTTTTTCCAATATGTATTTTTAGGTTCAAGTTGTGGGACATCTTTGCCCAAAGTGGTGTAAAAGAAGATCATGATAATGGGCTACCGTGTATAAATTTTATTTTAGAACAAAAAAGGGACAAAAAGAAGCTTTATATTTTTGCAAAACACTGAATCAAGTGGGTTTTCACTTAAATGCGCTGAATGGAGATAGAATGGTTTGTATTAAAACACTATCCTAGATCAAAACATCCTTTTGAAAACAAATATTTCTATTATATCAAGCAAGGAAGAGAATTAAGGCAATGTAAAAACAAATGAGATGTACATGATTTATTTCAATATTAAATTGTAGATGTCATATTATGGATTTTGCTATACTATCTTATTAATTATTTCAATTTTAAATTATAATGTTGGTAAAATATATTAAACATGTCCAAGGATAACACCATATAAATAAATAAAATTATTAAAAT